>PVIR01025204.1:0-12751 GCA_004026965.1 Petromus typicus | reverse complement strand
TGTACCTAAGTGTGAATTTCCATTCCTTAGACTCTTTAAAATCTACCTCTGGACAGTTTTTGTCCTGAAAACAAAGCAAACAATGACTTGTTTGTTTAAGCTGAAAAAAGTAATTACCAATTATCATTACCTACTTTACCAATAAACTACAAAACTAAGAATAAAGGAACAGTGAAAAATGACCCTATAGAAATTTTAATAAGATTTCCTTAAAGTTTTAAAATTTATCAGCCAACATTAATCAAAGCATTTTATACAGATACAAATATATGTACAAATATAGAAATTAATAACCATAAATCATAGCAAAGCTGGCATTATAACTAAATTGGAAATGAGTCTACAGAATAAATGAAAACAGAAGCATGTTATAGAATAAATACTTCTCTTATTCTCTCTTTTTTAGAATTTTTATGTTTGAGGAAGAAAAGGGAAGTAGTTACAGTGCAAGTTAGCAATAAAACACATTCTTCCTATCAAAGTATATCAGTATAATATATGACCAGGTATAGCTCACTGCTGTCATCAATAATCTGGGTTTGTAAACACCTTGATTTTGTGGTGAAAAGTTGAAAAGAACAAATGAAGTCCTTATCACCTTTAATTGAATGACAAAGCGAAGTTAAAGATAACAGTATATGGTAATTTTCAATCAATACTTTGATATTGTACATTACTAGGGATTCCTATTTGTTTAAGATGTGGCTGCTTCTAAGTGACTCTTGGTGGTTAGAAGGACTTGATATGAAGAGAAGACAAAGTCGAGCAAATGATCTTAAGTTTTCCAGTTCACTGTTGTATTTTGTATAGTACAAAGACAAGCTTTCATCTGTTTTTGCCATATAAAATGACTGCTAGTTTAGCAGACCTGAATAAAGGTTATTTTACATATAGCCCATAATTTTATATGGTGTGATTTTATTTTCACTGGGGTATAACTGACAAATAAATATGTATGTAGTTAAGGTATATACCATTCAACATTTTAACATACATTGTGAAATAATTATTACAATCAAACCAAGTAACATCCATATCCTCACAAAGCTGCCGCTTGTGTGGTGAAAAGATATAGGAGCCGCTGTTTTCACAAATTACAAGAATGCAAAACTGCATTGCTAACCACAGATGTGCTGCACAGTAGAGCTCCACGACTTAGCTGTCCTGCACAGCCAGACCTCTGCCTTTTGGTCTACACCACCCACATCCCAGCCCAGCTCCGGGCTTTTTTAGAATCCACATGTGCACAGGATCATGAAAAATCATTAGTCTTCCGTGCCTAGCAGTTTCATCTGTACAGTGTTCTCTAGCTTTGTCTGTGTTGTCACAATGACTTTTTAAAGACTAATATGCTATTTTGTACATACACATCACATAAAAATTTTAAACATTGAAAAACTACTCATACTGTGAAAACTTTGGCTCATAAACAACTTAAAAGTTGAAATAATGCTCTCTTAAATCTTTTTAACAAAAAAGGGTGGTCCAGATTCCTATGGTAAAATATTGACAAAGTACTATCAGAGAAATGACTCCCTGGGCCAGAATACCACAGTTCACTTTTATATTAGAAATATATTGTTCACACATTTTTCCTGTAGTGTGAGAAAATTCCTTTAGGATGCTACCATATGAAGAGTAACACTCTGAGAGTTTTCTTAAATGATCAGTTTCAATATTGCCAGAGTCTGGAGTTCTGCTGGCTCTTTGCCTTCATTTTCCTGTTAGTCTCATCGCTATAAAACATCTTCCTCTTCCAGTTTCCTTCTTTGTTATAACTGGTAGACAGTGCAAATTTCTGAATTCTTAACTGTGTTCAGTGAAGTGAAAGCAGACTTCCAGAGTGATATCTTACCTTTCCTCTATGTTTTTTTAAAAGATGACACTATATTTTGGATAATGTATAAGGAAACCAAACATTGACATTTTATTTTATTTATTATATTAACTGGAACATTCCATCATTTTTGGTGTTATTTTTAGTGGAGTTGGGAATCCCACTTTTTTCAGTAATAGGAATAAAATAATTCCTAGAATGAAGAAATAGTGAAATGTTTCAATAAACAAGAAAGAGTAGATCATTTAAGTCTTCTAGTGTAAATTAGCTTTATAAAAGGCTTCAGTGGTTCCATATGATACTTCTAAGACAATGCATTTTATTATACATATTTTTAAGTACACTTTCTTCTTGAAAGAACAAAAGTTATGAGGGTTCAGTCTAAACAAACAGAAATAGTGAAGGAAAAAACTCAGAAAAACAAGATTGGATGAAGGGCACCTTGGTATATTGAGAAATAAGCCAGGCATGATGGTGCATATCCGTGATTCCAGCACTCAAAAGGCTGAGATAGGAGAATTGCCATGAGTTCAAGGCAAGCCTGAACTACATAGCAAGACCCTGTCTCAAAAAAAAAAAAAAAAAAAAAAAAAAAAAGGAATCAGAATCAAAGAATATCATTTTCTAATATCATACAGATGCGAACACATTTATAGGTCCAGGAAAAGATTGTTTTAAAGAAAGGAGAGAGGTTCTGGGGAACCATGCAGATGGGACAGGATTTGCCTTGAGGGTTACCCCTTTACTGAATCAGTAGATGCGAGACAGTTTGAGGCACAGCGGATAGCCAAGGAAGAGGCCCACACTGCTAACCTTCACCTTCTCAGAAAAGGGGGAGGTAGAGAGGTGTAAGGGGAGCAGAGCCCTGGGGGAGCTGCTGTGGATATGGCACACACTGGGCATCACCTGACACCCACGAAGACGTGCTGGGCCATATGGGAATTGAGTGTACACAGGGCCTCTGTAGTAAGGACTGAGGGTTTGCCATCCAGAGAGTAGTGCCAGCTTTTATCTTTCATGTTTATCTTTTCTACTACTATGTCACAACCTAAAAACTGGTAGGAGCAATACCTCCATTTATTTGAACTTGGTTCCCCACCAGAAATCTAAAAAGAGCACCTTGTGAAAGTAAAAAGCAGATAAATATGTGTAATACATATTCACACTCAAGCCTGGATCTAATCAGTCTTTGATCGTTCTGATAAATTTCTCAAGGATAAATGAACATGCATGCATAAAAATGTTTACCTGAAATCTTGTGATCATGTTATTTTTTTTTAAATAATTGTCAGAAAAGCTGAAGCATTTTTCATGATTTTAAAACGTGAAAATCTCTGGTTTGTCTTCTTGAAGGTGACAAGCTGTGCCTGGGTGCCTGACAGTTGCCAGCTCTTTACTGGGAGCAAGTGTGGTGTTATCACGGCCTACACGAACAGGTTCACCAGCAGCACGGTACGTCCTGGCTTGCCACGTATTTGCTTTCGGACTTCTCATGTCATGATACTTCATGAAGTCTCATTCACTTCATGTAACTAATTTAAAACATGCGTAACTTGACCTTTTCTCCATTTTAGTCTTAAAATGTGAAAGTCACATGTCTGGTTCTCAAGACTTATATTTTGTTGTCAGAGACAGAACATTTGTTTTGTATTTAGGGCTTCTCATGATACTTGAATGCTTACCTGTGCTGTCAGTCTCCACCTGAATGCATAAGACGAGTGTACTAAAAGAGTCTATAAAATTTGAAACCTTAGAAATCCTAATGTTCTGCATTCCCATACTCTCTGAGTAAATTAAATGACAGCAAAAATCTAAGTAGCTTGTCTTAGTTTCTGTCACTCACTGAAGAGTTTTTTAAGCCATTCACTAAACTACAATATGAGAATTAAACATAAAATAGACGACTAAAAAGAAAACATACTATGCAGTGCTGCTTTTAGTTTAGCCCCTTTCTTGAATCAACCTTTCTCATTGCTGGGACAAAATACCCAACACCCCAAATTTAAAGGAATAAACATTTATATTCGTCCACAGTTTGGAGAGAGTTTTGCACTCCTTACTTAGCTGGCACTAAGGCAAGTCAATATCATAGAGAAACAGTCCCTGGCATAGCAGGCACAAAACAGCAATCTTTCCTTCTTTCCCTTTTTATTCAGTCCAGGCTATAAGCCTATTTGTTATTGCCGCACATACTGGGGTGGGTGATCCGTCTTCACTAAGTCCTTTATCCACACCCAGAACTATGCTAAAACCTATCATGAGACGAATCCAGTATCATACATCCATGATCTATTCACCAAAGTTTGTTATGTGTGCAAAAGGCTTTGGGAATACATGTACATATAAACCATAACATAACTGCATGTGGAACAGTTCAGTTAGCATGAATCATCTTTCTAATCTAGAGTCTTCTCTGGCTTTTTTTTCCTTCATAATTATTTTATTACTAAATAGTTTTTGCCGGGTAAAACCTGAGCTCCTAGCATAGAGGACTGCCATATCCTTTTTATTTTTATCTGAGTTTGTTGCATTTTAAACCCTTGTTAAGGTTCTTTGCCATGATCCCTGGGGTATAAATGTGACTGCAATATTGTTTCCATCTCCTAGCATAAGGAACCATTAAAATGTTTTAATTAGGCATAATATAACCCAGTCAGCACTTCAGGGAGACTCCCATAGAGCTTCAGGAGAAATACTTCTGGAGTAAAAGACTGGAGATAAGGACACAGCAAAAGGGGCAGCATGCTGGGAAGGGCAAGATAAGGGCCAGCAGACCAGGAGCATGTACTGCAGGACATATTCCCACACAATAGTGGGGCCAGATGTTCCAAAGAGAAGTGGACCCTAAAAATGTCGGGGATACTAAATACTTACAGAAGGGCTGGATCCTAAGGATCACTTCAGGGCAAAAAAAAATAAAAAAAGAAAAAAAAAAAGAAAGTGCAAGGGAAGGGAAAGAAAAAGAAAAAATTTGATGATAAAAAGTTTTAAAAAGGAAACAAAACTTATTTATATAAGGGTTGTAGTGAGGGCAGAAGAGTGGGGGGAAATGAAAAGATACATTATGTAAAGGTAGAAATTCTCAATGATGAATGTGATAATAATGTCCACCTAAAATATACCAATAAACTCTATAAGGGGAAATAATTATTTTAAAAAGTTTCAAAAAAGAGAAAACAAAACAGCATTTCAGGCAGAGGAATTAGCTTACCTGACAGTATGGAGTTCAAGGGCCGGTATCTTGGGAGATGGAAAGTAGTTTTCTTGATAGTTTAGAGTGTAACGTGCAGGGAAGGAATGGCAAAAATGGAGCAGAAACTAATTGAGGCCAGAGGTAAGCTAATCATACACCATGAGCAGTGGGGTGCTAAGGAATCTAAACGGAAGGGTCCTTCCTCCTGGGATGTCTCCTTTTCTCCCCCAAAGGCCTAGAACACTTACTCATCCCTACACATCTCTAAGACAGCTGCTGCTGGAGCCTCCAATCTTCCCTGTTTGCATCTGTTTTCTTTCTCCTGCAGATCTGCTCCAGACCTTGCCACTAGGGCCTCAGTCTGCTGTGCATGTGGGTCATTTTGTACCATGACATAGGTGCCTTTTTAAAAACTCGATGCATCTTTTGCTTTTTATTTCCACCTGATTTTCCCAACACTTTGAACAACTCTATTCATAGTTTTTCTCATTTCTGCATTTTTAATTGTGAACCAATATAATGTATATTACAGATTTTAAAAGAAAAAGATTAAGCTCTCAGTTCAGAAATACAAAATACCTTTGAATATGAAAGGTATGGCTATTATGGTTTAAATATAGCATGACTTATCTTTTGGTTTTAAAATATATAAAAGCTTATGAAGTATTATATCACTTACTGTTTTTTAGTTTATATTTGTCCAGTAGCAGATTTTTTTTAGCTTATTCATAAAGATTTCCCTGTCTTTCTGAATATTAGATAATCATGGCATGCGATTAACAGCATCAGAAAGTGCACCTGAGCTGTGTAGTTTTATCACCATTTGGGGTTTTTTGTAAAGGTTGGTTTCTACTGCTTTTTCCGTGAGGTCCCTCCCACCATCCTGTGTCCCTGGAACTGCTATTTTGACACTTACCTATGAGGTCACAGGCCCCTTGGGTTCATTCCTGTCTGTTCTGCAGCTCCACCTCCCACCCCATCCCCCAAATGCCACAGTCTTGAATTATTTGTGTTCTCCTCTTCAGACCAAAGATAGGCCTGCCCAGGGTCCATTTAGTTTATAGATGTAAGTCTTGCTGAGTATTTCTAAGGGGCTCTTCTGAAGCATCTGCCTTAGCTTGTAGAGCACGCCTAACTTTGCACATAGCAAGTTTCTGTTGATTCCCCCAAGATAAAGTCTCCTAAGAGGTAGTCTGAGTGATGTTGAGTGAGTTGACTTTATTGGATTATTGTCTAT
The DNA here is from genome assembly GCA_004026965.1 of Petromus typicus. Classification (NCBI taxonomy): domain Eukaryota; kingdom Metazoa; phylum Chordata; class Mammalia; order Rodentia; family Petromuridae; genus Petromus; species Petromus typicus. The sequence continues at coordinate 6,484 of PVIR01025204.1, read as the reverse complement.
AATTCATGTACATGTTAGACAAAAATATCTCCCAAGAGTGATAACTGATTTTACAGTGGTTTCTCCTGATCATTCATTTACTGAGTAGGTCAAGAAGCCATACCATCTTCACATATGTGAGCATCTGTGTTCTTGCTCCCAAAGCTGAGAGTGAGAGCAGAGTATGTATGCAGTTTCCCCAGCATTCTATTCGTTCAGGAACAACACTGAAAAGAAGTAATCCAGCAGAAAATCACTAATGCTTTCAGTCATTATAAAGTGCAGAGCTTATAAAATTATCAGATACCATATACAGGCTTGGTTGTATTGAGCCCATAACTATTCATGTCATAAAGTAAAAGGAAGAAAACAGGCCAATGAATCAATACTTTTAGGTTCCTTCTGACAAATTTTTTTACGAAGGTAACAACAGTAATCTAAAACTTCAGGAAAATGCTGACCTAAACCTGAGGGCAAGCAGTGGCCCTCAGAACCGAAACTCATAATTGGCCAAGTCAAACATTGACTTCATTTAGTTTCAAAGCTGACGCAACTCATAAATTTGTATTCAGTGAATTAGAGGTATTTGCTCCAATTCAAAATGAAACATGAAAGGAAAAAAAAAAGTAGATGTGAGAAAAAACCAAAACTTTTAGAAATGAAAATAATAGCTAACATTTATGAAATGATTACTTTGTAGCAGGCACTATTCTAAGCTGTTTACTCACTCAAGTGTTAAATATTTTTACTTTTTTTTTTTTTGAGACAGGATCTCGCTTTGTAGTTCAAGCTGACCCTAACAATGGAGAGGATATATGTAGAACAGTATGCATGATAATGCTTTATTTTAAAAACAAACTGACAAATATAAAATGTTAAGATTTAACTGGGTGATTACTATATAGCTCTTTATTATACTTACTGTTTTTGTTTCTATATTAATTTTAAGGGAAAATACTAAAATGCTTATGATAATAATCAGCCCAGTGAGGAGCCAGGTGTCAGGCCCTGTGTGGACATCTGGCGTCTGTGAGCCTGTGTGGACTTCTGGTGTCACTTTTTAGCCTGTGCTTAGAAAGTCAGTCCATAGCTATTAACAAGTAATGTGGCATTACTGCCAAGCACCAACCGTACAGTGACATCAGGAGTTAGTGTCACACCTTTGAAAAGTACCTGTCAAGAACTATAAATTCACAGATTCACAAGTAAAATTTGAAATTCATGCTAAAGAATTTGGAAAAAGAACAAAACTTTTATGGACCAGGGATATAGCTCAGTGGTTCCAGCACCTGTCTTGCAAGCACAAGGGCCCCGGGTTCAATCCCTGGTAACCACATAACAATACTGGGCGTGGAGACTCACCCCAGCAGCAACCAGTACCCACATACCACAGTGCCGGGCGTGGTGGCTCACGCCTGTAATCCCAGCACTCGGGAGGCAGAGGCAGAAGGATTGCTGTGATGTGAGTTGGAGGCTGAGCTCAGGGCCAGCCTAAACCACAAAGCGAGACCCTGTCTCAAAACAAAAAGGAAGAACAAAACTTTTATTATGAAAAATTATAGCACTGCCTATAACTTGAAAATAATTGAAGTGCAGAGTATGATGACACATCTGTTGGAGGAGGAGGAGTACTGATCCGAGGCCAGCCGAGGCTCTATGGTAAGTTTAAGGCCAGCTTCACCTACGTGCAAGGTCCTGTCTCAAACTTCCCCACCTCAGAAAACATGGAAACGAAAGTCAGTGAAATCCCCTCAGTAATATAAAGAGTATTATAATACCATTAAAAACATTTTGAAGGTAACCTCAAAATTAGTAAATATTTATAGAATGGATAAAGCAGAAAATTATTTATATGGAAATATTAAAACTATAAAAAGGTACTGTGTGCATTCAAACAAAGACTGAACAAGAAAGGCAAAAATGAAAAGTATATTAATTGATGAAATCGAATAATTCTTTTCTGTAAAAAAGTTGAACTCAATGGAATAAAAAATTGCTCAAATGAGAGTGTTTGAGACACTTTGTTTTTACTTCCAGATATTATGCTAGGATATTTGTATATTGTCTTACCCTTTACTTCTAAATTTCAGCCATCAGAGATAGAAATGGAGACTCAGATGCACCTCTATGGGCACACGGAAGAAATAACCAGCTTGTTTGTCTGTAAGCCGTACAGTATAATGATAAGTGTGAGCAGAGACGGAACCTGCATCGTGTGGGACTTAAACAGGTATGGAAGCCTCCCACCCACACAGCTATTTTTAATATTACTATTGTGGCTCACTCCTGTAATCCCAGCATTAAGGAGGCTGATGCAGGAGGATAACGGTGAGTTCAAGGACCGCCTGCACTACATAGTGAGATCTTGTCTCGAGAAACCAAATAAATAAATAAGTGAATGAATGAATCTATTACAATTTTAAGCAGGCTTAAAGGTAATAAGATTACCTTTGTAATACTATTCAAATCAAAAGATCAGATAGGGAAACATATATATCCTATGAATAATAAGTTCATATACCAAGAAAAAGAATTGCATAAGTAAGAAAATATAATTCTCATATGCGAGTTCAAGTCTTTTGTTTTTCAGGCTATGCTATGTACAAAGTCTGGCAGGACACAAAAGCCCTGTCACAGCTGTCTCGGCGAGTGAAACAACAGGTGACATTGCTACTGTGTGTGACTCAGGTGAGCTCGCCCCAAACCAAAGCCCAAGGCTGCTATTCCACAGTACATGAGCCAGTATTACTCCAACCTCAGGCTCCTCTCAGGGCCTCGCAGAGCTAAGCACTTCTGTCCTAGCATATAAGTATATTAAATTACAGTGTGAGCCAAGACCACAAGACCAAGTGCCTCAATTGAGGCATAACTTATGCAGAAATTAATATGGTCATAATTTAGCTCTTTTCCAGGTGTATGTAAAATTACAATTAAATACACCTAAGTAGATTATTATTACATAGTTATCTGAATTTTCTGGGGTTTTTTTTTCCTACCCTTAATAACTTTCAAGAATGACTCAGAAAACAAACTCAAGACAGGGTGAATATTTCTTATCCAAAATACTTAGGAACACAGTATTTCAGATTTTTTATCTATTGAATTGTGGAATATGTACATATATCTACAAATACACACACGCACATACACATGTAAAATTAGCTATCTTGGAGGTGGGGCCCAAGTCTAAACACAAAATTTATTATATTTCACATACACCTCATACACACATGAAGTCAAGTATGGAATTTTCCACTTGTATCATCATAACAGTTCTCAAAAAGTTTATTTCCAGGCCATCTCAGAGATTACCATCATTTATTATAAAGGATAGAAATGAGCAGCCAGATGGGCAGCGTCAGGAAGGGTCCTGAGCACAGGAGCCCATCTTCATGGAGACAGGGTCTAGAGTTGGGGAGCACCAGCCTCTAGCACCAGGATAGGTTCTCCACTCGGAATGCAAACTGGCCTTATCGTTTAGAGACTTGATTGAACTGTCAGGATACAGGAGTGAGAGGTGACAGAGCAGAGCGCAGTCCAGCCCCTCCTTGGGGAGGGTCTGGAATCCTGGTGACCAGCCCTTCATCTCCTTAGTACACAAAGACAGCAAATTCCAACCGTGTGTCAGGAACAGGGACAAAGACCAAATATTTGCTTTTCATTATGCTACAGGTATCAAAGTTTTGTTGTTGCTTACTGTTTTCTTGAAACATTCATTCTTATATTCAAGAAAAGTAATGTCTTTAAAGATTTCAAACATGAAAGTATTTTTGCCACTCTTATCTCCAGTTATAAAGCCATGTCATGCAGACATTTTTATTTCTGATGACATAACCAAGGGAAACGATCTGAACGGTTGACTTTGGTATTGATTGATGACTTCGTTGATTGCATATCATCAGCTTTTACTGTGTCACGTCCAGAGGGATGCTGGAGCACTGACACAATGTTTATTTATATAAAGTTCTCTCCTTTCTTATTTTGTAAGTGTTTGACAGTTAGGACTGATCCTGAGGGAGCTGAGTTTTTTAGAGTTAATTACTTTCCTGCTGCCAGTAATGATTTATATCTGTGGTACATCAGCTAGAAACAAAATTATTTTGCTGCAGTTACCAACTTACTAGTAGGATGTTTGGGTGTCTCTGGATATAAAACAGTGGAACAGAGTAATGGGTGGAACTTTTTTTTTCCACTTGAACAAAAAAGCCTTCTCAAAAATTTTAAGCCTCTTGATACATACATAAAAGAATTAGTAAAGAGCACTTGCTATGGAGGACATAATTTTTTAAAGTACTTTTTAAAACAAAAGTCAAATGTGTTTAGTAACCAGAAAATAGTCATGTTTTCTTATAGACTAAGAAGGGAAGAAAGTAATCAGATTTAACCAACCAAAAAATCATGACCTTTTAGTGGGCATTAAGTATGTAGGAACATATACGGATATTATATGTGTATAAAATCTTCCTAAAAGTTATAGAGGCAATTTCATTCCTCCTGATCATAATTCCTCTGTTCTTCCTTTGATATGGTTTTTACAGAGATGTTGTAATAGGTTATTTTTGTATTTCTGTAACCATCCTATTACTGAATCAGAACGTATGCCTCTATTAGGGTAGTACCATGAAGGTAATACTGGGGTTTTTTCAAGCTGTAGAACAAGTTACTATCCCAGTTTAATTTCTATGACAGTGAACAGGAAGAATAGAGATATTTTTTTAGGGATGCCTAAGTTTCTGACTTTCAGTCGAAGTGTTAAACTATACGTGAAAGTAATCTAGGGTTGAGTTAATAGTCTGTAATTTTGGTATGTTTAATCTGAGCCAAGTGAGTAGTTATTAGGTGTTGCAGTAGCCCACGATGCTGGGTAGTAAGCTGCTAGGATAATTCTTTGGCTATTAATACCACATTTCAGGGAGTGCAGGCTCACATTTAGATTTTTCATTTTGAGGGATCAAATGTAGTAGCTACAAGTTACAATGACCAACCCTGCATTGGTGTCTTTTATAGATGTGTATCAGAAATGCCATAACCTTTCTAACTTGACCTAGTACATTAGTTACTTTATCTTTATCTGGTTATTTTATCTTTTAAAAAAACTGAGAAATACAAAATTCAAAAGGAAAAGACGAGAGTACCTGCTTATAGAAAAGGCAATTCTGTTGTCTTTTTTCTCTTTTTGTTTTCAGTATTGGGGATCGAACTGAGGGTCTTCACACTGAGCTACATCCATAGTCCTTTTTATTTTGAGTAATGGTTTAACTAGCCCAGGCCAAGTTTAAATTTTGATCCTCCTGTCTCAGCACTCTCAGACTGCTAGAATGCTAAGTATGTACCACTCACACTTGGCTTCTAGTCTCATTTCTTTAACACATATACTCTTCCTGCATTTGATGCCATATTTAGATGGTATCTAGTTGGTGTGGGAAGTCTTAGTGGCAGTGGGTGCATGTGAAAATATGTTTGACATAAAATCTTCCTCCAGTGTACAGTTTGATGGCATTGATTACATTGAGTGTTATGCAGCCATCACCACTATTTCAAAAACTGTATCATCGACCAAAGAGAAGCCCCATTGCTTCTCCCCCACCTCCTGCACCTTGGTAACCTCTGTTCTTTCTAGCTCAATGAATTTGCCTGTACTAGCTAGTTTATATAAATAGAATCATACAGTATTTGCTCTTTTGTGTCTTTTATTTAGTGCAGTGTTTTCAGGGTTCATTAATATTGCATCATGTATCAGAACTTCTTTTTATGGTGAATATTCCACACAGTATTGCGTGTATTATCTACAACCACAGCACTTGTTTCTCTCTTCATCTGGTTGTTTCTGCCTTTTGACTTTTTTGAGTAATCCACAACATTGGCCATTTTGGTCTGTGACATTTGAAAGTCTTTGTTGTATCTTTAAATAAAGACACATTTCTGCTCATAAGGTTTTTGCTATAGAATATCAACTATTTTCATTATTAGTTCTAATGAAAAGGCAAAACTACTAAGGGTATGAGACATGTTATCCAAATGTGGCATGCTTCAGAACCTCTTTTTAAATCAGAGAATATTTCCTCAAAGACGGCTGTACATGTGTCAGAACCTAAGAAATCCACGTGTAGCGCATGGCACACAATTATTACCTCTTCCACCTTCCAGAGAACAAGAAAAAAAATGGTTATTCTGTAATCTTTGAAAAGAAAAACTAAGTTTAATAAGACACTAATAAATCCTTCCTAGAGATCCTGAAGAATAAGTTTTCTCCTCTTGTTAAGAATTAGTTTTTAGGGCCGGGGAGTTAGCTCAGTGGTTCCGGCGCCTGTCTCGCAAGCGCAAGGACCCCGGTTCGATTCCCCGGTAACCACATAACAATACTGGGTGTGGAGACTCACGCCCAGCAGCAACCAGTACCACATACCACAGTGCCGGGCGTGGTGACTCACGCCTGTAATCCCAGCACTCGGGAGGCAGAGGCAGGAGGATTGTGATGTGAGTTTGAGGCTGAGCTCAGGGCCAG
>PVIR01025203.1:0-25109 GCA_004026965.1 Petromus typicus | reverse complement strand
TGTGTGTGTGTGTGTGTGTGTGTGTGTGTGTGTGTGTGTGTGTGAATGGGATTTTGTGCTTGAAAAAACCCCAATACATACTGATAATCAAGTACACTGCTAAGTACTTAAGGGAAAATATTTCAATACATTTTATTTTAAGATAATAAAATTTTTATTTTGAACTGAGCATGCCTATTTGGAGACTAAGACAGGAGGGTCTTAAGTTTAAGACTAGCCTGACAAACTTAGAGAATGAATAAGACCTATTCTCAAACTTGAACAAAAGTAAATATACTTAATAAACAAGTAAGAATGTGCCTTAGTGAGAAAATTCTCATTTTAGTTCTAAGCATTGCACATAACAATGCCCCCTCACAAACAGAATCTTTATTGAAAACATGAGATGTCTGAGTAGGGCCACCCAATTTGTAAGGAAAAGTCATATTCCAATGTGAGTTATTTTATGTCATTGTCTCCACACCCATTTTTTTTTTTTTTTTGCCAAAGCTAACTTAATCACTTCTCATGAATCCTAAAAATGTTACCAAATAGATAGATCAAATATAACACTTATACTAAAAGAAAAATGCACAATTATTTTCAGAATAAATCACATATAATCATGTGACTGTATTTGGCTTCTGCTGTAATTTCCCCTTCTACCACATGATCTTCTTTTCCCTTTGAATTTCCTCTCCTTAGTCCTCTAAGAGTCCATGGAATTATCTTCCCCTTTTAGGTTTTCTATTTCTGTCCACTCTATAATACTTAACACACATTTAATTATAATCTTCATTGATTAACTTTAGTTGAAAGAAGAATGGATAGTTCAACCAGGCAGTGGAAAGTAAGCCGAATGCAGTGTACATTATTCACTCATTTGTACATGAGTGTTTCTCTCAGAATAAAATAAGCTAAAAAGGATCATAAATGTGAGTTGCTGATCAGATCATGTCAGAGCTGGAAACAGAAGACACACTTCTCAATAGAGAGATTTGGCTTCTGTTTAGAAAACAACAAGACTTCAATTTCTTCTCTCAGAATTAAGTAATATCCGTCAGATTTTAACACATTTCAATTTTTTTGGTACTGTGCACCAGGAGTGCCAAAACCGTCTAGGAATTTCCCAGTCCCGAGTTTTAAAAAGTCAGTTACATCACACTATGGAGATTATGTGAGCATTAAAATACAGTGAAAGTGCATCTATGACTCACTAAATTAGTTAGATCACACAGGCGATGGTGAGTTAATCACGGATCTTCTGAGAAGTACAACCCGGTGTTACTGTGTTCCTCTCACTCTATGCTGCAGTAATTCTATTGTTATTGCCCACTTTTACTGCTTACAAAATGACACTACAGTCTGTAATAGTCCACTTGAAAGATATGAACTTACTGTGAGCCTCATAATCAGGTTGCTATTTCCTGGGTTTTGTTTTGTGGTCTTTTTATACATCTGTGTGTATGAGATTCAGTTGAATATTATCTATGACAGGATTTGGACTGTTTTACCTGAATGAGTGGATGAATCATAAGTTAAGGATATGACTCTATTTATTTGTACATAGTCATTATCATAGGAGAGACGTGGAGATGATGGTATAAACAACATCCCTGAAATTCAGGCTATGTTCTAAGCTAATGAGACTATAACTGAAAACATTAAGGAGTTAAATTAAGAGTGAAGCATGAAAGATGTAAAATTTTGTGATAAATGTCAAAGAGAAACCCATTAGACTTTGGAGATAACTTATGAGTGCCTGATGATTCCTATGCGATGAAACAAGGCATACTTTGTAACATAATGATTAATATTAATAAAGTAACTTACAGTATCTGAAACCACAGGTATTAATAATAAATAGAAAGAGGCTGGGGGGATTTAACTCAGTGATTCCAGTGGTTGTCTCACAGGTGGAAGGTCCAGAGTTCAATCCCTGGCACACAAAATAAAATAATAATAATAATATTAATAATAACAATAATAATAATAATAAATAATAAAATAACAAGGTGTCATCTAATGGCCATTAATGATCATGAGACATATTTTCTCTGGACAAAGTTCTTAGTCAAATTTGAAGTGTTGAGTTTTTTCTCCTCCTTAATGTTACCAATGTTAGAGGTATTTTCAGAGTCCCCGGATGAAGAAAGACTCAGGGATTGCTGGTGCACTTTCGTGAGCATAAATACCTCATGTCTGCTCATGGGCCATAGTGAAAAGACATGTGAGAACTATTTAAGAAGCAACCTCTGACCTTAGTGAGAGGCCCGGGATGAAGCGAAAGGGAGATAGTCCATAGGGTATGAATGGCCGACCACTTGGCTGCACTCATAATTTAGTGCTATTCACGCCAAACTGAAAATAGAAGTTCGGGGTGGTTCAGTTGTGGTTGCGTAGCCCTCAAACAATGAAAGACTAGGAGCCAGAGCGTGTCTTGCATGACGTAAATTAGCTCCTGCTGTGGGAACGTTGACTTCCTTCCTGCACTTGCCTGCAGCTACACTTTGGAAGCCTGTCTTCATGTGCTTCTTTGAGAATTGTTCTTACCAATACTGAGGAATCAGTGTAAAGAGCTGTATCTTTGTTTATTTTTATATATCTCAGTAGAAACCGCATCCCAAATGTGTACTTCATGTATTTATTTCGGGAACATAAAACTATCAGTTTGAGGGAGTAGATTTAGTTCTTGCACCCACCATCCAATTCGACTCCTTGTTGTGTGTTGTGTCACAGCTGGAATGTTTTCTTGCCTTATTTTAAGACTGTTCCAGGTTGAGGAGTCATTTTAATTTAAGTGGTGCTTCGGCATCATATTACTTTATACATTAAATTGCCAGGGAATAAAAGGCAAATGGAAGTAACATTATTCAGAAACCAAATAAATATGTGGTGTAACACATTTTGACACGACCCTGGGAATCAGGATTGAAAAAGAAAGTAATTTTACTAGTAGTACTTTTATGAAAAGGAGGCTTTGGAACCATGTATTTACGTAATATATAAATAATTTTGGTTAAATAGATATGTTTACAAAATGATTTCTGCAATCATGGTAAAACATATTTGATATAACTCAAATTATAAGGTATTTTCATTTATATTACCTATTACCAAAACAAATGTTATGGCATGGGGAGTTTATCGCTCCTATTTATTTTCCTATTCAGGGAAAATATAAAGTCCTACAATGTCTGTGATTGACCCATATTCATACAGTTTGTAAATTACAGATCTAGTCTTGAATCCTTTATCTTATACATTTTAATCAGTGCTCTTTCAACTGCATTGCATCGTATCACTTGTCTTTTTCCTTTCCATGATATATTACACATTGAAATCAATGTGTAATTACTAGCTAAATATAAATATAGAAATAGTTTGGAGAGAAATCAATATCTTCCTAGAAGTAAAAAGAGAGTGTTTCCAAGATAATTACTCTGTGAAAGTATGCATGTGCATGTTTGTGTCTTTTTCCGTCAACCCGTATTACAGGTATGTATACATCTCACTAGATACATTATTTTATTATTTTCATGAAAATCAAACTGTAACTTGGATCTTTTTCTACTGTGCTTCTTCTGCATTTCTTGCAGAAATGCAAGGTCTACTTTTAGTAATTTCCCTACATTTTGATTTGCATTGTGTCTTCCCAAAACATATGTTCAAGTTCCAACCTCTGGTATTTATGCGCTGTACATTATTTAGATATAATGTCTTTCAAGGGAATTAAAATTTCAGTTACAGTGACTGCTAAATTGAGGGAAATTTTTCAGTTCATTTTCTGAGGAGAGGAGAAGGGACACAGAAATAGAGAGAAAAGCCTGTCTTTTGATTATACAGGTAGAGATTAGAGTTATGAGACAAACATGAAGAAGAGGCACATGAGTTTGAACTCAGCTTGGAGGAATGCTGACACAGGACAGAGACAATTATAATTCCTACTTTATCAACTAACCAAGATTGTGATTATAATACATATAGAAACAAATGCTCAGAGTTTGTCTAAGTAGCACATTGAAGAAGGTATTACCTGAATGGGTGGATACATTATTAGGTTTGCAGATGAATCTATTTACTTGTATTATGTCATGATCATCTTCAATATATGGGGAGTACATTGAGAACTATATTACTGAAATTTAGACTCAAACTTAAAGTCTTTTTAAGTTAAGTCATTCAATGTTTACTTTTCTAAGGAAATTTCATGTTCATTTCACAGTGTCTGCATTGATATATAAGAATCCCAAGGATATGTATGTTCCTTTTTTTTTAGGTGATCTCACTGACACCTTTTGTAATGATCGATTTAAGAAAGATGAGGTAACATTATGGTTTACTTTGTTTTCCTTAATAATTAGTGATGTTCAGTGTTTTTCATGTATCGGTTGCCAGTTGTATGTTTCCTTATGATAAATACCTATTTAGATTATTTGCCTTAACTTAAACTGGGTTATTTTGCCTTAATTTTGAAAAAAAAAAGTATTGGGATGCTTTAAAATGCATCAAAGGAAAAGTTTGATCTTTTTTCCATTCAGTATGATTTTACCCATAGGTTTCCTACTCTGATAAATGTATAGGTAGAAGGAATTTAATGAATTGGCTCCTAAATTATGATAATGCTAATAATAATAAAATCTTTACTTAACAATCATCTAATATATATGGAGGAATTAATCTAGAAACACCATATATATATATATATATATATATATATATATGTGTGTGTGTGTGTGTATGTGTGTGTAAATATATATATATATACACACACACACATATATATACACATATATATATGTATAGCTTAATTATTCAGAACCTTAATGATGATATTATATACTTATCCCAATTTTACAGCTACAGAGTAAACTTACAAAGATTAAATATTGTCCATAATTTGAATTAGTTATTTTTTCCAAAGCCTTTTTCCTTTTCTCAGTACTTTGTTGCTATATGATGTATCTTATAGAGATAATCAAGGGTCTTCTGAAAATGAGAAATTGAAGAAAAATAGAGCAGTGTTATCAGAAAAAAAAATGGGTAGGGATAAGTCACACAGCAAATGTATTATGTGGTTCTGAGACGCAATAACAATGCAAGCCTAAGATAAAAGAGGAATGATACTGTCTTGGTTCATATCAGCACAGCAAATCTACACATGAGAACATATGTAAATAATAGACATTTATTTCTCAGAGTTCTGGAGGCTTGGAAACACAGGACCAAGGCGGTAGGGGGTTTCGTGTTGGGTGAAGGTATGTACGGTTCTGCTGCTTTTAAGATACTAGATGTTGCTGTATTTTCTGGAAAGCGGGAGGAGGGATGCTATTTGCAGACACAGTGGAAGGACAGAAAGACATAGGATCCCTCGAATGACTTAATTACCCCTTACATAATCCACCTTAATAGTGTAGCACTGTAGATAAAGCTTTAAAATCAATTTTGGTGGCAATACAAACATTCAAACTATGGAAGATACAGAAGAAAATGTTATATTTTTCTCAAGTCTGCTTGTGGGTCAATCTATTAGTAGGAGGTAAGCAGAAAACTCTTTTTCTAAAAAAATTAAATCTTTATTGGTACATTACATATACACATCATGATTGCACTCCATAATGGGGATTTGTACCAGAATAAGACACACTTAATTCTCATTTTTTCCCATAGCCCTACCCACCCTACCGCCCCCCCATATACATAAAATTTCTTTCCTTACTTTTTTGTTACAATCTCAACATTTTCTCCCTTCTTCCTATTTTACATTGAGCATTTTCTATTTCACAATATATAACATACAATTCTAGAAAACTCTTTACTCATAAAAGAATACTATTAAAATTAGTTAAAAATAATAGTATCTACTATGAAAAATAACTTGCCTAAAATGACATAAAATCAACTACTCATTTATTTTTGGACCAAGTGCTGATTGAGATGACAAACCCTTAACTACGTGATTGGCAGCCACACAGCAGGGCATACTATTGACCAGGAATGAGCATTTCACTCAGTAGAACAATTATGTTGATGGGAAATATGAAAGTATTCGAACTCTGAGTTTATGAAAGCTTCGTGGATAAAGTAGTGAGAAATAAGACACATGGGTGTGAAAGCAGAGCTCCATATGCAACATGGGAGAAGGTGTTTGAGTATATCAGGTTATAGGAGCACGTTCTGGGTAAATCAAGCACTTTGTCAAGGACTGCAAGTGAAAGAAGATATGATATATTTATGGTTTCCAGTGACTTTCACAATGACTGAGAGGATCTATATTCAGGAAAGAAAAAAAAAGAAACTAAGACAATTGTGTCTCCAATTTTATTCCAATTTGAGTTAATTTTGCTGAATTTTTGGATTACTGTATACACTATCTTTTCCTCTGATCCCCGCCCACCCATAGCATTTTGATTCCTTTAAAATGGAAACTACCTGTAAGAGTGTTTATGTGTAACTTGGGAAGTTTTAGAACTTTTAGCCGAATTTAAATTTTGCTAAATAGAGAAGGAAATTGGTTATAATAAAAGCATAAAAGATATTTTATGATTATGTATGAGCTGAAGCATGGTTATTTTAGGGAATGGAATAAAAAAAAAAAATCAACCAGAAACACAAAACACATCCTTTTAGTTTTTTATGTCCATGATGAATCAATTAGAAAATGACCAAAGTAACCACTAGAAGCAAAATATGAAAGTACTTTTCATTAGCTGATTTATATTTAATCCATGCAAAAGAAATGTAAGGAAAACTACATTAGTCATAGTATACTTCAATATAAATATATTTTATCACTTATTTGAATTTATAAATATCTTTCTTCCTTACAGAACCGAATTAGTCCATACTAGGTTTCAGATCAAACATCATCAACACTGAAAGCTTTAAATCTTGAGTGAATGAACTTAAGAGGTACTAAATAAAGAGCTAATTCAGAACAGCTCTATTTTATTTTGTGTATATCTAAGTGATAATTTTATTTTGTTAAGGGTTTACATTTCTACTTTATATGAGATATGAAAACTAGACATTTCACCCCAAATATCTTATTTCAATTCTGAGTATTTGAATACATTCAAAAGTACATGGTTTTTAATAATCATAATAAATACTAGATATTTGAGATTTGGTTTTACATTACATAAGTATAAATTGTCATATTGACCTATTATTTATCCATTCTTTCACTATTTACTCCTCAGTTTTTAACCTTTTTCCTGTTTGTCCAAGGAGACGACTAAAGAAATATTTAGGATCCTAAGCTTTCCATTAGCTGCTCCCAGCTGAACCTGATAGTGCCTTAGGTATCCTTTTAACCTTTACAGAATGTATTTTTCTGCTTCTCACACAGTAGTAATCCTAGAAATATGCAGGTGCGTGTGCTGACTCACCCATGGTGTGTTTCTCACGTTCTTTTTCACCAAGGCTGCAGACTTAGTAGGACAAGTCTCTGGAAAATTACAAAAGCCAAAGAAAAGAAAACATCAAGTTTTAACACCCACATTTCTACACTTAAACTTGTACATCTCCATTTCCTCCAAAGATAAGGAGACACGAGTTTTGACTGTGACAGTCAGTGTCTCATCTGGCAGCGACCACACTGTTCTGACACACTGAGCACAGGCTGGAAGGAGCTCTTTGAATAAACTTTCAGCAGCAAGGAGCCATGGCCATTCAACCCAAGGCTCCAGGAAAGACTGATCCATAAAGTTTTAATGTCAGAGGCCAGAAAGTAGAGATGAGGCAAATGGGAAAACATCAACCACCACAACAGAAACACAAGCCAAGCCCAACAATAATAAGAGAAAAACTATGGAGGAGTTAAAAAGAAAAAAATGTGATTATTAAAAATATATATACCTGAGGGCCGGGGATTTAGCTCAATGGTTCCGGCACCTGTCATGCAAGCGCAAGGACCTGGATTCAATCCCCGGTCACCACATACCTATACTGGGTGTGGAGACTCACGCCCAGCAGCAACCAGTACCACAGACCACAGTGCCGGGCGTGGTGGCTCATGCCTGTAATCCCAGCACTCGGGAGGCAGAGGCAGGAGGATTGCGGATGTGATTTAAGTCTGAGCTCAGGGCCAGCCTGAACCACAAAGTGAGACCCTGTCTCAAAAAACCTTAAAAAAAAAAAAAAAAAAAAATATATATATATATATATATACCTGCAAATAACCAGAAGGGTGAAACATAGAGAATTATTTTTTAGGCAGCTGTCAAAATTATGATGGAAGGATCATAATCTAGGTACAGACAAACAATAATCATAGCTCCAGGAAATGAGACATATCTGAAGGGTAAATGGGAGAAATTGTAAGAAGGCTATCATAATGAAGACGGACCTTAGAACAAGATTCTCAGGTAAAGCTGGGGGAGGAAGTAGGGAAGCCAGCTCCAGAAGAACACAACAACCAAAGGAGGTGTGGACTCCATGTAGGTGCCTTTTATTGGTCGGGGCTCTCCATGGAGACAGAACAAATAGAGAAATAGATAGATTGATTGATAGATAAATAGATAGGTAGATAGATGGATGGATAGACACATGGATACATAGATACATAAAAGAAAGCAGAAAGAAAGAACAAGAAAGGAAAGAAGGAAGGAAGATAGAATGTAAAAAAGACAAGAGAGAAAGAAATAAATAAATAAATAAATAAATAAATAAATAAAGAAAGAAAGAAAGAAAGAAAGAAAGAAAGAAAGAAAGAAAACAAAGAAAAAGGATTTACTAGAATTGGCTTGCATAATCACAGAAGCTGAAAATTTCCAGGACAAGCTTCCTGCAAGGTGCAGGAACAGGAAAAGTGACACAACATGGCTCAGTCCACATCTTATGCCCTCCGAATCAGGGAAGCATGACTCTCTGGTTCACCCCAAAATGTTATGAACTTTTGTTTGTGGTGGAGGTGCAACTCTGGCACAACCTCTGGTGCACAAAGGCTGGACAAGTGGCATTTCAAGGCTCAAGGTAAGGAATAGGGTATGGCATCTCCATGAGACAGAGAGAAGGTAACTTTCCCCTGGCTCTTCGTTCCATCAGGGGCCCTGTACTTTGAATGATGCCTACCCACCTGAGGTTGGGGTACTTTTCAGTTGTCCGTCCTTGCTCACTTGCCTTCCCCTTCAGCATTGTGTCACATTCCCACAAGGCTAGGCTTGCTTTCTTCCTTCTCAGTGCTGCATTGACTTAATATCCTAAACATTTCTTTACTTTGTGTGGTCAATAACCACGCCATCACTTTCAGCCAAAGCTTGATACATAGGCTCCACCAGCATGAGTGTTCACATTGCTTTCCTTTTACTTCCTGTCTAATCACAGTCCTTGGTGTGGTCCATCAGGCTCCAGTGTGGTTCTTCTCATTCCTCTAGTCTTGTTGGTGCTGTTCTCACCTAGAATGGGTGATGACTGAGTGTGGATTGAGTGGATGTAATTCTTATTTGAATTTTTGTCACAGTGACCCTTGTTCACTCTGATGTCACCATCACTCCTGTTTCTTCCTTTTACCTTTCTATAAGAGCATTTCATGGAAGGCTTTCTACCTTATCAATAAATTTACTGTTTTTCTATTCAAAATGTTGAGCGTTTATTACTTATTTGAAAAGATTTCTGCCTTTTACATGCCCATACAACAAGATGTTCTAGGAGAGGTATTGAATTTTAAAATCCTTTTCATGGACCTGAATTATTAATTAATTAATTTATTTATTTATTTTTTGAGACAGGGTTTCACTTTCGTAGTTCAGGCTAGCCCTGAGCTCAGCCTCGAACTCACACTAATCTTCTTGCCTCTGCTTCCTGAGTGCTGGGATTACAGGTATGAGCCACCATGCCTGGCACTGTGCTATGTGGTACTGATTGCTGGTGGGTGTGAGTCTCCATGCCCAATGCTGTTGTATGTGGTTATCGGGGACTGAACCCAGGTCCTTGGACTTACAAGGCAGGCACCGGAACAAGTGAGCTAAACCCTGGCCCAGACCTGAATTTCTTGTTTTAGCATTTCTTTTTCTTAAGCTTCCTTTGAAATATACAGCAACATTTTAATGAAATTGAGGCATACATTTATTTTATTTTCTCTTTATACAAAGTATGATAACTTGAATTAACACAGTGATTTTCTCTTAAAATATACTTCATTTTCAAAAACTTTGAATGAGGTGACTTGCTCTTTGTCACCTTTGAGACAAATGCATATGCATACACAAATTTTATCTCACTTTGAAAAATATGGAAGTTGACAAATAGATTCCCGGGTGACATCAAATGGATTTATTTCCCTTCTAACATACTTATCCATGGATAATGCCTTGGAAACATGTCTGGCCCAGGGGATCCTGTGTACAGACTGGATCCTAATCCTGAACATGTCACCAGCTCAAGTCTCAGACTTATTTTTTGGGTCCCTTAATCTTTCTGGCCAAAAAAGGAAAACAGCAATTTCTGCCTCACATCCAGTGCTTTCCCGGTCCAGTAAAGCATTACAAGAGAATGGGAAAACAATCTGTGAAACAAGAAAAGTAAAGGATCCTCATTATCTCACTGACATAACTGAAGTACTGAGTATGAAAACTTCCCCATTTTGTGCCTTGTGTGATGTGTCTGGCATGCAGGGAAGTGAGAAGCAAATACTCCATCATCCTCCCTTCCAGATGAGCCTCTTCTTAAGTCAAACAGAGACACATAGACAAGGCTGTCTGTGAGCAGGAGATGGGTGAAGTCTGTCCTGTGTTACAGTAGATTCCTGATGCCACAACAGTGAAGAAAAGTAGAAATGAACAATTTTCTCTAAGAATTCTAGTAAAGGCAAAAACCAAAAAGCAGGGGTCTGGGGCATTTAGCTCAGTGGTTCCGGTGCCTGTTTTACAAGTGCAAGGACCCGGGTTCGATCCCTGGTTAACCACATACAATATTGGGTATGGAGACTCATCCCAGCAGCAACCAGTACCACATACCACAGTGCCGGGCATAGTGGTTCACGCCTGCAATCCCAGAACTTGGGAGGCAGAGGCAGGAGAATTGCTGTGATATGAGTTTGAGCCTGAGCTCAGGGCCAGCCTGAACTACAAAGTGAGACCCTGTCTCAAACAAACAAACAAACAAAAAACCAAAAAGCATGGAAATAAGTTATAATGGGAAACATTTAGACAGGTAGTTTGTAAAACTTCATACAGGTGCTTTTAATACAAATACCTAAAATACATGAGGGAGCAAATGATGTAGCTCTTTGCTGGAAAGAGATGTTAAAGCAGAAGTGACTGCAAGTGCAAAGGCCCTGAGGTAGATCTTCTTGAGTAGGAACAAAATGAAAACAACTAATGTTCACTGCCTAGAACCAAAAGGTGGCAAGTGCACAGCATTTTACAAAGATAGGTGGTGGCCATGATAGGAAAGAGGTCAATAAAGTCGTTATGACAACATGACTCTTGAGGGCAGATCTTTGTTTTCTAAATGTCTTCATCACACTCTCAATACTTGTAAAATATTTCACATTTATGTCAGAAAGCACAGCTGACTCATTACTGGTCAGAACATCCAGATGGTTCCTGGACATTTATCCATATACGTTCTAGTTTGGGGATTTCTAGATGTCCCCAGAAACATCTTACCTGTCTCCTCACACTGTCCTTAGCTTTCATCACCCTGAAACATCTGTCCTGCTCTTAATTTTCTTTTTTAAAATTTTGTTCAGATTTCGCCAGGGGAGGTCACTGCTAAATACTGCCTCCCACGGTTATGGAGAACATAAAGGTTCATGTCCATAGCTGGTTTAGGTTACAGGTAGATGAGTATTGCTATTTAAATATGAAGAGTCCTCCAAAGATTCATGCATTGATAAACTGATCTCTAATGGGGTCATGCCCTGTAGGGGTGAAGCCTTGAAAATAGCTGGTTCATGAAGAGTTTAAATTTATCAGAGATTTGACTAATAAGGTGAAGATAATCTCCTGGCTTATTTTCTCAAGTACAGAGGACTTAAAACATGGGTAAAGTAATGTCTTACAAATTTTCTCAAACATATTTAATTAAATGTGATACCTAACATATGCGGAAGTAAGAAGTAGCTCCGGTTCTGATGAGGTTTATCCAAAGTTCACGTGATGGCAGGACTCTGAGAGGGGTCACCTCTGGAAGATTCTTAAGTTACTCATGTTTCTGCCCTACGAAGAGAAGGTTGATCTGTGTTCTCGTAAAAGTGAGTTGTCCTGAAAGCCTAAGCGCTCATTGCCTTTTTGGCTTCGCATTCGCAGTGTGATTTCTTGCTTTTACAGCTCTCCCTCTGTGACGTCATCATCCGGAAGTTCTCACCAGAAGCCAAAGCAAAGAGTCTGCCTGATCTTGGGCTCTCAGTGTCCCATAGTGGAGACAAATAATCATTTTATGAAGTTTTCCTGCCTCGGGCATTTCATAATGACAGTGAAATACATACTAATTCTTACACATCTTCTTAGAAATATTTCATTACAATACTGATCTTCAATTCCCTTTTGTAGGAATGGGCACCTGAATACATTGTCGTTTTACATCTTTCCCTTCCTGGTTCAATCTTATTCAATCTGCTTTCACAAAGCATGAACCAAAGGCTTTCTGGTACATTTTAACAATTATCATAGACAGAATTATAGACAGGAGGAAGAAGAACAAGTGGGTTGTCATAAAAACGATTTTATTCAACCTTAAAGACTCTGAAAGACCCAATTTTTGGGGAAAAACTAGATTATCCTCTAGAGAGAGACAACAGTACGTGAAAACATTTTTTTGTGCAAAGTCATATAGACATTATTAAAGTAATGGTGTTTGAGCTGTGACTGAAATTACAAGGAATGCAAGCAGATCACTGGAGAAAAATCCATAGGGGGGATCTGGGATCGTGTTGCAGAAACTTTTAGGCATTCAGATGTTTCCTGCAAGTAATAAATGATCCTGAATAAGAAAGAGAAAGGGACACATATTTTTAGAGAAGAGCTGCTCCTGCGCAAAGTGGGTAGAAGGAATGGGGGAGCTATTGAAGTCAAAGGGAGCATATGGGAAATTATTGCAAAGGTTTAGGTGGAAGTTTCCTTCACTGAGTCACTATCTCTCACTCGGTGGGAGGGACTGGGGCCACCATATGGAATCCAGACAATCCCAGTGAGAGTCCTTCAATGTGATCCAACTCAATAGTGATGTAGGATCGATACATTCAGGCAAGACTAGCAAGGAGAGAAAGGTATTGCAGGGACACAGGCAGCATAATTGAAGAATAACGTGATGAAGACCATGCCCAGTGAATTGAAAGGACTAATTGCACTGAAGAGCTGTTTAGAATTGAGATTGAGCACAATATATAGGTGGGGAAAAGTTGGCAAGGGATAGCTGTGAGTCATCCAGTGCTGCTGCAGCTCCTGTATCTCTCTTTACTGAGTGCTCATCTTCTCAAAGCCACCCATATATTAGAGTCTATAGATGTTTCTGCCAAAATGAGATCTGTTCCAGGGGTTTAGACACAACATGTGTTCGATCTTCTTTTTCAGCACTTTCCTCACTGCGATCAGATTACACAGAAGCCTGAGATTTGGAAAGAATTTATGTAAGCAGCAAACATCTTTTGAGCCTTTATGGTCCTAAGAACTAGCTCCCAGGCAACTAAATACAGTAGATAGAAATCATTTTTATCTTAAAGATTATTTTCTAGTAGACAGTGATGTCCAAAAATAAGAATTAAAAATTTATAACTTTTGAGTATTCTTAATACTATAGGGGGAACATAATATTATAGGGAAACCAAGAATCTGAAAGATTTTTTTAATGTAGTATTTTTCTCTTTGGGAAATTGTCCTCAGAATAAAGACCTAAAGGAGATCCAGGATTCATTTGGGTCTCTGAGGAATAGAAGGACTCTCCAAGTCAACTGTGGTGGAATCTAGGACTGGCTAGGTGGCCATTAAGCTTGGAATTGTGGATTATGTTTAAATGTTCCCTCAAAGCCTCATGTGCTCATGGTGGGGCTTTGTGCTTGGCTGGACTAAAGGTGTGTGATGCTGAACCATGGATATGTGATTCTGCATAAATGCAGTGATTGGTTTAGCAGGGTTCTGAGTATAGATGGTAGATTTACTGAAGTGTGTGGCACCAGCCAATAAGCTTATAGCCTGTATAGAATTAAAGATGAAACAGAATGAAGACTGCTGCTTCTTGCCTGCTTGCCCACAGCACAATGGGCTGTTTCTCCACTGGTATGCCACTCTGCCAAGATGTCCTGCTTTATGATAAGCCTATTATGTACTCAAACCTCTAACAACTATAATTTAAAGTAAACTTTTCTCCTTTGAATTGTGGGTGTCAGGCATTTTGCCTCAGCCATGAATATAGGTAATTAATACAACATGAATGAGGGTATATCTGCAACAAAAACTTTAGGGTGATGCATATTTATGTGTTCACCACTGTTTATAGTGAACTTGAAAGCACATACCAAGCTTTAGATCTCAATTTGATTGAGATTGGGGTGCCTTTGATAGTTTCAGAAGAGAACTGATTATCTTAAGCTTCATTGTGTCAACTCGCTGGGGTGGTGAGTAGCCATAGAATTTGTGGGGTAAACTTGTGGGTGAATCACAGTGACTTGCCCTGGGCAACATTTTCTAGTTGCTGGTCTTTTCTTCTCTAGAAGTGTTGCCCTGCTCTGCTTCCTGGGCACCATGAACCACGCAGCTCTCTCCAGCCTCATTCTTCCACCATTGTATTTACTATAGAGTCAGCCAAACATGGATCAAGTCTCCTAAAACCACGAGACAAATGAAATCTCTCTTCACGTAAGCTGTGGATTTCTGGTTTTGTGTTTCATGGGTGGGAAGGCAGAGTAATCCAGACGTGATAAGACCAAGTCCTAATAGTGTAGCTGTGGCTTCTGTGCTGAGTAGAGACTACAGGAATAAGAGTGGAAATAGGAAAATTAATGAGGAGACACTCTACAGAGCATTCTTTTGTTTGATTTATACATGCCTGAGACCCAGAAGTCTTACCATTTTGAACTTTTCAAGCAAATTAACTTTTGTTACTAACATCAAAACCTACATCAAGCCCAGGATAAATGTTGTAATGTACATAAGCAATAGTTCTTAAGGGAATAAGTATTTAGGAAAACAAAGCAGAGCATATAAATCAACTCTAGGAAATTAAAAGTGTACAAGGTGATGAAAAGGATTTCTAAGTTGTCTAGAAGCTTTTATACTCCCTTTTCACTCTAGCCTTTTATAAAATATTAAGATAAAATGTATCAATCCCATGGAGCCAAGTGGTCTGAATGTTTCATCTAATATTTGCCACTTAATCACTCCAAGACCCTCTATAGAACATTTAAACATTTTCAAGACTCTACCATTCTACAAAAAGGAAAAGTTCCTCAAAAAAATATATATATATGGCATTATCATAAAATGATGTTTTGTTTCCACTTTTAAACTTTTAGGCAAGTTTAAAAGGGAAATAGTGTTTGCAACTCTAAGAATATAAAGAATATTCTATAGGCATAATTTGAAGTTTATGTTCAGCCATACTTATTTGCTTTACTTTCCTTTTCTATGGCATTTCAAGAATAGGTCACTATATAAAAAAATTGCAAGGTAATAAATAGGAAAAAAAAAGGCAGACTTTCCATCCTAAGTCTCTATTTATCAATATCACTTTTAATATTGTTACACAATTATTTCCTGAAGAGATGAATATCATATTTCAGATTATACTTTGATAAAAATTATTTAGAAAACTGTGTCTAAATAAAATCTACTTCTGTGAAATGTCAATAAAACCAGAAATGCAAGATTTTTAAAAATTTCTCTGCCATGTGTGGCTTATGTTTCTGTTTTCACCTCTAACACAAATGGCTAACTTAGCTCTGACTGTAGTGTCTCATTTACAGCCAATTGTAATGTTCTAGATAAGTCCAGGTAGGACCTGGACTACCAATCTGCAATCAGATTTACTTCTTAATCAACAATAAAGAGAAATATATTTACATAAGTCTACTGAAAGGTGTCCAAAGGGAAGTTTATACATAAATGATGATGCAATCTTGGGGGCTTTGTGAGCCACATCACTGTGTTGGAGATGGGAATAGGTTGTTATGTGTGTGCTTTGGGGAACTGTGAGATACACCATTGTTTTTCGAGTAATTCCTAGTGTAGAATGGGGACAGTTAACTTTTAATAGTACATTTTTTATTTTGTCTACTTATATATCAATTTAAATATTATGGCTTTCAATTTACCAAGAATAATAAAAAGAATAATGGTGTTAAAATATTTAGCAGGCATTTATTTTGTCCTGGGTATGATCTATCAACTTATTCTCATATATTCCCTAGAAATTAGTTAATATTATTAATATTTTACAGTTCTTAAAAGTAAAGTATACGGAAGTCAAGCTATGTATCCAAGTACCAGACTTGCAGTTCTCTCTAGTGCTTCTGTCCCCTCAGCAGTGTTGCCTGAGCCCTCAGAACTCATTGGCAAGGTAATCCCAATTGTCCTACCCAGGCATTAAAGCAGACATTATTGGATGCTGTAGACAGTAATTCATTTGCTAAATAAACATGTTTGAATACGTATTACGCTAACGCACAAGTGAATGACAAACTCCTTGGTGAGAAAAAATAAGCATATCAAAGTTTATTCCATATCCATGCTATGGGTTAAAACATGATGGTGATGGGGAAAAGGAATAGCTAAGCCTATTTTGGAAGGGCTGGGAAGGATATACCTTTGGAATAGCCTCCAGTGGTATTTGTGAAAGGATGTACAACAGCCAGCCCAAAAAAGGTTTCTGGTACCAACAGGAGTCAGGAGATGTTAAACCCAGAGGAGGGGCAAAGATGTGTATTAAGATGAAGGACTTCACTTTTCACGTTAAGCAATCTAATTTTCATCTTGAATACTGCAAAAAGATTGGAGGAGGTTTCATTTGACAGGCTTACAAAGGATGGAACAAGAATGAGACTGATGAAGTACAGGCTGGGAAAAGTCTAGGGCTGAAGAATTTCTGCAGAGAGCAGGGAGAGAGTAGGAGGAGGCTCTGACTGCTGTGGGCAGGAAGTTAACAGGCAGAATAAACTGGATTTCTTATTAGTTTCTTCATGTTATCACAATGAAATATGTAATAAAACAAACTTCTAAGAGAGAAATGCTTTCTTCAGCTCAAAATTCTGACTGTCCAAGTCCAGGGTTAAGCAGTTACTTTGGTTTGGGCGGGTCTTTTGATGAGGGCCTGGATGGAGCCGTGGGAGAGGGGCAGCAAAACCAGGAGCCCAGATTCAGAGAGAGCGATTGAGTGACAGGGCCATGGAGGGCATGACCCAGGGCCTCAGGGATCGCATCTTAGTCCCCACTTCTACAGGATTTTATCTGTGTCTATTTTGGAGGCGTTCATCCAAACTTTAGCAATTCTTAAAACATTTTAGTAAGTTCTGCTACAATATTATGGAAACAATTAAAAAATGCAATCTTGGACCTGATAGAGCAACTTAATAAATTTAAAATTCATGAACAATATCTAACAGAATATATCCAAGTCCATTAGGTGTTGAGTGTTAAATCTCAATTCCAAACATTAGCTTAATAAAATTCTATCTATATGTATATATATGGAATATGTATTATATCATATTATATACTAAATATTAAATATCATATACATTATTGAGAGGATCAATACTATTTGTAAGAATTCAAAATGTATATAAATGGGAATGGGAAAATGAGAATCAAGTATATTACATATAGGTAAAATTCTCAGTGACTAATGTGATCATAATGTGCATCTAAAATGTATTAATAAAGTCAATAATAGGCTGATTCCTGAAAAAGATGTTTTATTTGTTGATGTCTGTGAATATACAGACCAACACATATGATTTTAATGAAAGTGACAGTTCTAAAACTTTAAACTTCAGTAAAGAGAAATGCATTTATATCTTCATTAAAAGTTGTAAAAACTTATGTATTAAACTTATTTCTCCAAAATAAATCACCAGCAAAGCATGTTGTACAGGTAAAAATTAAAAAGAAATACTATTTATTGCCCTTCATATCAGTCAGTAGGCGCCAGTTATCTGTCAGGGTGACGTCAACCATGGGAAATTCCAATTCAGAAGAGTAATCTTTTGAGAAAGATAAAAGTAATGGAAATATTGGCTCAAAATTGAAATGCCCCTAACGCACTGGAATGTTAATGAGATGTATATCATAGGAGAGCAAGTTTCCCCTGACTAATCCTGAGTGAACAGGGTGAATTGCTCAGGCAGACTAAATGTAACTCTAGAGTTTTTCCTGTGACACACATCACTCCTATTTTGTTTAGAATCTACCAAATGAAGTAATATCACTGGATCTAGAATCACAATCATTTTAAAGTATGAAAGACTAAAAGAATGAGAAAGACAGACAGGATGTACTTTGGGTCAACGTTCTTAATGATAAAAAATTAAGCACTTTATACTTGGTAGTTGTACTTTCAAATATGTGATGCTCTTGACCAGTCCTCAGTTTCTACTTTCTACATTTCTGAGGAATAAGGATCCTCTATCCAGAAAGGAAGAGCTTTTCTTCAAGTAAGATTTAGATAGTTGTGGAAAATTATCTTGAAAGGACTCTAGCATAGACCTGAGGATTTCTCACTGATATATGTCTGAGAAATTGCAAGGACAAATTTTAAATTGAGATTCTTTGGAGGAAGTGTTCAGTTCATCAGTTTATATTTAAGTAAAACTTTAATATTTCATTTTTATTTCCATCCATTTAGAAGCAATACATTACCCTAAAACTTGAAAGTATTGGTTAATGTGTTATTTTTTAGTTGCTAAATTTGTACTAGCTACTTGATCAAATATTATGTTCCAAAATATTATTAAATTTAGAAGATAATAGCTTTTATTCGCAGCATTTTAATAACAATGGCTATTTGGGGGTAAATTAGATCTAATCAAAAAGTGAAAAACTTGAAAACATTCTATATTCAGAGATATCTATGTGGTATCTAATCACAGCTCTTTCACTCACCAAACAACCCAATGATTCCTTATTTCTGGGCCAAAAGATCATGCCCTGAGCTTTATTTCTGATTCAGAAATTAGCCAGTGTGGCCAAAGCAGTTTTCCAGACTGATTGTGCAAAAAAATAAAACAAAAAACTTGAGCTAGTTTAAATTTCCAAAAATTCTTTCACAGTGATTTAGGTGAGCTTGAAACTTGTTTTTATATAATTATCCCTTATGATTAGTGAACAACTGAATAAAAATAACTGTGGATTTGAAGTTTCATCAAATTTTTGTTTTCAAAAGCCCACAGTGAGTGCTCAAACATAGGATTTATAAAAATGGATGGAAGCACGAGTCTACAGTCCCACCAACAGTGGAGAAGGGTTGGAGATTCCTCAAAAAGCTAGGATTGGAGTTTCTATTTGACCTGGCCATTGCCCTGCTAGGTATATACACAAAAGAATTAAAAAACTCATATCACAGTGACATATGTGCACCCATGTTTATAGCAGCCCAGTTTGTGATTGCTACATCTTGGAAACAACCCAAGTGTCCATCAACTGGAGACTGGATAAAAAAGCTGTGGTTCTTCCACAGAATGGAGTATTACTCTGCCATAAAAAATGATAAGTTTGAACCATTTCTACTTAAATGGACATACCTTGAGGATATCCTCATAAGTGAAATAAATAGGTCACAGATAGGTACATATTGCATCTTTTCTCTGGTATGAGAAAATAAAGATGTAAATGAGTCCTAGAATTGTATGTTATATATTGTGAAATAGAAACTGCTCAATGTAAAATAGGAAGAAGGGGGGAAATGTTGAGATTGTAACAAAAAAGTAAGGAAACAAATTTTATGTACATGAGGAGTCAGTAAGGTGGGTAGGGCTAAGGGAAAAAATGAGAATTAAGTTGTGTCTTATACTGGTACAAATCCTCATTATGGAGTACAATCATGATGCATATATGTAATGTACCAATAAAGATTAAAAAATTAAAAAAAAAAAGGATGGAAGCAAACATGGAATTGTATTCCAACATACACAGCTGACAATTCCCAGAAAATAATTTGAAATTTCTTTAAAATTCTTCCTCACATTTTTATTTGTCACTGTTATTAGTTTGGAAGTCGAGCACAATTGCAATCATGGAAATCATAAAGATCTTGAATCACTTATGACCCCATTAAAATCCATGTCTTACCAACCAGGGGTAGTAATTGAGACAAAATTGCTGCCACCTTGATTACAACTAGTTTGCTGATATGTCCTAATTTTATTTGGGGGTGCAGGATCTCACTTTGAAGTTCAGGCTGGCCCTGAACTCAGCCTCAGACTCACAGCAATCCTCCTGCTTCTGCCTCCAGAGTGCTGAGATTATAATTATGAGCCATCACACCTGGCATTGTGATATGTAGTTGTCAAGGACTGAACTACGGACCTTACATTTGCAAGACAGGTGCTGGAACCACTGAGCTAAATCCCCGGCCCTGTGGTAAAAATGTTTAAAGATGCAGACTGTTTGAGTCAAGGGTTCTATTTCTTTGAATTGGAATTAAGTAAATAATCAAGCCAGAACGTAATGAGTGGACATCATGTATTGGAGTTATGTATAATACCAAAAGCAAGTTGGAATTAAATTGCACAGGATTTAAACCAGTGTTTCCAAACATCCTGAGGAGCTTGTTAAATAAAAATATAGGTTCTTAAGACCTTTTCCTAGAAATCCTGATCAGTTAACCTAGGAGAGGCCTCATGATTGTATATTCTTATACAATCACCCTCTACGTAATTTTTATGATCCAGTAAATTCAGAGATTGTTACAATTAGCAGATGATGTTTGGAAACAAAGTGAAATCTAACAATTACATTGATACTTTAAATATTTATATTGTCATGAAAAGCTCTAAAGATATGTACTACTTTATTTGAGCTCTATTTCTCATTAAGTCAGTACTATATTGAGTATCTACTGAGTATGTTATTATTTTTATTAAGTCAGATATATTTATTGATGAGATCTGGGTGGATTTAATAGTGTTATCTCTGGTTGGATGAGAGAGGTATTTATCTTTCTTTTCTATTTACCTTTCTAAATGGAATTTATTTCAACGATTAAAAAGCATTGCTCTGTCATTTTAATAATAAAAAGCATGTAAGGAGTGAAAGAAAAGGATTGCTACTCTTCCATGTTGGGTGGATTGTTCCAAGGACCTATTAAGGGAAAGGGGTCTAGGAGTGCAATGGGACACTTGACCTGCCTCCAGGGAGCTCGCCTCTGATGGCACCATCTCTGGTTCTTTCATTTTCCCTTCGTGTTTGTGCCTGGGAGGGCAACCCTGAGTCCAGCTAAAAATGCTTTTCCAGAAGCAGTTGGAAAGAGGGTCAATAGGATCGAAATAAAATGGTTCAGTTTGGTTTCTGCTACATTCATACATTTTAGTGAAGAGTTTAATTGCCAGTGAATTTAATTCCCACACAGCAGTATCAAAAGATATATTGACTTAGCCCTTTATTATTGAAGCTTGTTTGTCTTGGGATTGACCTGAGCAGAGACAGAAGGACAGGGAGCCTCTTTTGGTCCTGTACAACGTGCCCCTTATTACACAGATTAAACACCATCAGGTGGAGAGTCAGTTTCCCTGGAAGGTTTTTTTCCCCACCAAAGAAGCTCATTTGCATAAGAAGGAAGCCTTTGATGGGTTTTATTTTCTCCAGTTCTTTTTTTTTAAACATACCAAGTTCTGCCCAAGAAAATGAAAAGGTGAGTGAAACCCTCCTGAAATGCATCTGGCACACAACAACATATTTTGTCAAGTTGTTTTTCAGGTGCAGAGATTAACCGCATACCCTTTTGAGAAAGGCTTTGAAGATAAAACACATTTTCTGAAAAGCTTGCATTGTTATTCTAAGTATTATTATTGCTTTTGAGTATTCATTAAAAAAAATCATTCTACTTATTAACCAGTTTAGCAGCCAGTTTTTTTTTCCTTCTGAAAAAAAAAAAAAAAAAGAGGCAGGCTATGTAAGTCCTTGCTTGCTGTGTGTAGATCTGCAATTTCTTAGAATTTTCTATAACTTGTGATGATCATATCAGGGCTTACAAATGGAACCATGTCTAAATTCCGTTCTAAGCTTACACATTTTGTGACTTTATGAACATGCTGAAGTAGTCACCTCATGATTCTTGAAAATTTAACATTCTTAAGGTAAATGGTCCCACAAGAATTGGAGTCAATATTAAGATATCAAAGTATATCATTTGACATTAATTTGTAGAAAAAGAAAACTCACAGTTCAAGATGGATCAGTTTGGAGGGAAATAAGTAGAATGGATGTGAATTGAGGCTGTTCTTCCATCTGAGGTTATACTCTCGTACCACTTTCTTCAAGCACATCTCTTCTCTGCAGCTGGGCACATTCCTTAGTCATGGTTTTCCGAAATTAGAAAAATGTGCACTAGCTCTAGCAACTAAAATTAGAAGGCTCCACTGATCATGTGTCATCAAATGATTGAATCAGTAATGTAAACATAGAGAAATTAGTTATGGCACCCTTGGAGGTGTCAATGAATTAAAACCTTATCGGGGTGTTCCAATGTACTGCCATGACAGCATCAACTACAATAATCTTACTAAAGAATTGCTTTGAAATTCCCCAGTGGCTTGACTTCCAGGTGAAATCAAACAGCCTATTTGGGCAGAATCAACATCTGGTTAAGGTCTACTTCAAACAAGCCTCAGAAGTTCAAGGGTAGGAAGGATATTTTACTTAGCTGTCCCCTAGGATTGTGTAACAGTGGACTATTTTATTTCTTTCTGCCAATGGTCTCATGACTCTCAAAAGTTACTTCGGTTTGACTGTGTGTCCTGTGTATGTCTCATGGGTCCAGGACTAGGTTTGTGACATTAATAAAAAGCTTTAGTACTATTGAGGGCCAAAATGGAGAAGTTAAGAAAATTCAGTGTTGTATATTTTTCAAGTTAGGGCAGGGTGGCCAAAGGTGAGATGCAAGGAGAAAAAAAAAAAAAAAAAAAAAAACAAGGCCTATATAGAACAGTTCTAAATGCAGCAGATCAACACAGCTTTCTGTCTCAGTATCTGTTTGGTGAATGTCTGTTGCCATCAGCCAAATATCAGTATGGAGCCAGAATTACAAGATTAAATCTTTTGCTTCCTGTCAGGAAAGTGAGCAAGATAGCATGTACATATATACATACATGCTCACGGTTGCATGGAAATGTGACCAGCTTTATAACTGAGAACTAGTCACATCACATGAGTGCATTGAAGTAATACATTAATCCTGAGAATGTTCAGAAAATCCTCAGGAGATTAACATTCCTAGTGCTTTTAAAACTATATAAGCAACATATTTCAGATTTAATTTTAAAACTTATTTATGTGTGTGGAAACAAGCCAAGGTTACCTGATGAACTTATAGGAAATATGCTACATGTGCAGGTACTACCCTAATACTGTACATCAATAGCATCGTAGAAGTCCCAAGAATTCCCTTACAAAAACTTTCTTTCCCTAAAAAGATACCTGCTATTTTGATTTCAGCATTTGAGAGGGGGAGAAAATGATAGGTAGAGAATAAAATATAACAGGTAGAAAAAGTTTCCTCTTCCAATATTAGAAGATAACAGGAGGAAATTCAGACTCGATGGAGTGTGTGTTCCTGTTTGGAAAACTATTCATGTCCTGTGCATTTTTATGTGCTGACAATCTGCATTGCAAAGTACTAAAAGGGTGAAGGCACCTACTCTGGTGTTCAGACTTTCAGCCTTTGGGAAGTGATATAGATTAGATTAGCTGTTCAGAGTGAAATGCTAAAATGGGTTCCTGGGAGCTTTATGAGAAGGGAAAAGACCAGGAGATGCGCAATTCCTGTCTCTCTCATGTGATGCAATGAACCACATCTGAACTCTTCCATCTAGAAATTGCCTCTACATGAGTCCCCCTGACTTGAATGAGAATCATGAGCAAAGAAAATTTCTTTATTCATAACATACCCAGGCTATGAATTCATATTACCACCCAAATGTGGATCAAGATGGTGTGCATATCATACATGGGCACCACTGAGATAATCCAGCTGTCACCTCAGAACAGTGAGGGCAAAATATGAATGTGTGGGCAAAATATGAATGCTGTTTGGTGACTTATTTCATTGAATTGTCAATGTATCATATAGTCAGGGACAACATCATCTCTATGATGTACACTCAATGATTTTAGTACCTGCCTCGATTCTGGGCCCAAAGCACCACAATTAGGATTCAAAGCAGCTTTATCTCCTTTTCATGCTTTCCTTATCCTTCAACTTTACAATCGAACCTTCCCTTTGCTTCCACCTCATGTGAATTAATGACGAATTCTCCACTGACATATTTTGTCTCCATGGATAACAGCTAAGCAGGCATATCGCGGTACATAACATTCTTGACATGATGCCATAACAAGTAGTCAAAGTCACTGGGTGAGTCAGCAGTTCATTCCTTCCTTTCCTAATGGGATTTTATGGTACAGATGAGAAAGGACTCATTAAAGTAGCCCAGATACTTACATCTTCTGTGTAGGTTCCTTATTGGCGAGGCTTTCAGTGGCACTGGAGAAATCAGTGTTCTTCTGTCTGAAAAACATCTTGAATAGTAATTTTAAGCATTTCTATCAAAAATGAATTATCTTAATTTCCTTTACTGAGAGTGTTTTTATATCACAAAGATATTTTAATAAACATTGAATTCTACTTTGACCACTTTTTAACTTCGACTCACAGTTTCTATGGAGAAATCCTTAGCATTCAACAGTATCTCCCCAACTGTGAACATCTCATTTTCTCTGGTTGTTGAAAGATTTTTTTTCTCCTTGTCTAGCTTTCAGCAACTTGTTATAATACAATAAAAATTGTTCAGTTATTATATTCATAATATGTTATATATTTTATTTCTTATTGTTTACCAGTATTGTCAAGCAGTTATTTCCTAAGTAGAAACTTTGTCTTTCTGGTGAGATAAGAAATATTTGAGAGCAGGGATCAAGACCTCTCCCACAATATCAGTAGATGTTTGTAAAAGAATCTCTCTTTAAAACAGACTGATAAGT
>PVIR01025202.1:0-25207 GCA_004026965.1 Petromus typicus | reverse complement strand
CTGCCTTGCTGAAGGAACACGTTGGCCTGCACGCAGACTGCTGAAAGGGCTGGGGATTTCCATCTGGGACAGTGGTGAAAGAGAATGTTTAGCAATTAAAATCTGGTGGTTGCAGGAGTGTGAACTACTCTAGCAACTTGTCCACCTACTCCTCAGTAAGGAGGATTCTCCAGTGAGGCCTTCTCGGACTCCAAACGAGCCTCGGTAAGGCTTTGCTTGCTGCATCTCTCCACTTGTCAGTCCTGGGCCCTCACTAGTCTTTCCTGGAAATGCTTCTTACGAAATCATTTTCACATGATTCTGTATCTCAGAAGCAGTCTCTCGAGAACCCAGGCTGAGACATCCGAGAACAGAGCCAAGAGAAGGCCTGGCCCAGGGGCTGAAGGGAGAAAGTAGAGACAGATTCGGAGCTGCCGTCCAGATCCCACGTCTTCTAGTCACGGGGCCGGGATGCACGCGGGAACACGTCTACCCCTCTCTGGCTTCAGTAGAGGATTGTACAGTATACTGTACACAGGTCATGGACCTAACGAGAGCTACCTATCACTAAATCCTGAAGAATATTTCTTTATAGTTTTCTAACAATGATAATGACAAATAGCTTTTTTTTTTTTTTTTTTTTGAGACAGGGTCCCACTTTATGGTTCAGGCTGGCACTCAGCTCAGCCTCAAACTCACATCACAGCAACCCTCCTGCCTCTGCACCCCGAGTGCTGGGATACAGGTGTGAGCCACCATGCCCGGCACTGTGGTATGTGGTACTGGTTGCTGCTGGGTGTGAGTCTCCAAGCCCAGTATTGTATGTGGTAACCGGGGATCGAACCTGGGTCCTTGCGCTTGCAAGACAGGCGCCGGAACCACTGAGCTAAATCCCAGGCCCCAATGACAAATAGCTTTAACATGAAGTAGATGAAAATAAAGTGTAAGAAAATGGCACTAGATGAGTCTCTAGCAAAGCACCTGTAGTAAACAAGACAGGAAGAGGGAGTGGGAAGGGAGAAGCACTCTCAAAGCTCACATTTGGTCCTGTTGCCCTTGAGCTCTGCGGGCCAGCTCCAGTGTTACTCTCTCTGGGTGTGGTTGCTAATATGACTGATGCCTTTATAAAAAGGTAAAATTCAAAAAGAGACACACATAGAAGGAAGACAATGTGAAGACACTGGGGAAAAAAATCATCTATAAGCCAAGGAACATCTGAGGCACCAGAAGCTGGGAAAATAGAATGGAACAATTTCTCCATCATGTCTCTAGGAAGAAAAAAGTCCTTTGACACCCTTATTACAAGTTTTGTAGAATCTATAACAGAGACAATACATTTTTGCTCTTCATGCCACCCAAGACATACATTTTGTTGCAGTCGCTCCAGCAAATGAACATAGCCTCCCTCTGATAAGCTGTTTCCAGGCCCTAATAAGGGGCGAGATACTCTTGTAAGTGTCCCTTGGGTCACAGCCATAGGGAAGGAGAGCGAGAAAGAGTTCTGAGCCAAGGACAACCACCCCATCGACTGGCCAGGAACCAGGCCCTGTGCAGCCCAGCTCAGGACCATCGCACTCTGTCAGGCCGCAGGAGATTGCAGTGGGTGCTGATTTGGAAGCTGGTCTAGACCCTGGCACCCAGCTGCCATTTGGGATTTTTACAAAACAAATAAGCAGAGGAATCTGGTCAAGGGAAAGCAAGGGGAAAGGAGACGGGCAAGGCAGGGGGCTGGGGGCGTGACAGGAAACAGCAAGGCCTGAGTTGTCTTGATTCTGTCCTTCCTGAGTCAGGTTTCTCTGTGTCTCCATACATGTCTATATTTTAATAAAACTGTCCCTCTTGTCTCTGGTAATTTTAATGGTCTTATGTTATTGCTCCTCAAGTGGCCTGAATATGATAATTTAAAATGGCAACTTCAGTTCATGGAAAAGAATGATGCCTACCTAGTAAAGTAGTGAATTAAGATATTTTCTAGGGGGGGGTCCAGTTTCTTGGAAAAAGAATGTAATAGAAATTTTAAAAAAGGAAACAAAGCTTGTGTATATAGGGGGTGGGAGTTGGAGGGTGGGTGGGGGAAGGGGAAAATTCAAGTCATGTCATATTCTGGTACAAACTCTCAATGTTGAATGTGATGACGATGTGTTATTCATAATGTACCAATAGAGATTTGAATTTTTAAAAGAATGGTTTTATCTAAAAGCCTTAAGATTTTAGGCGCAAGGTAAAATTGTTTTGGAACCCTGTGATAAAGTATAACCCTCAAAGAAGAAAAAGGGTGGGGGGCAGATGGAAACAAATGGCTACGGTGGTGGTGCTGAAGCTCAGAAGCCACAGGGGGCCCCATCCTGAAGGGCCTTAAGGACCAGTCTTCCGGAGGAGGGGACTGGCTCACACAGATACACATTTTAGAAAGATTGAGATGTCAGTGGGGTGTGGAGTGGATTACAAGGGGAACAAGACTAGGGAGAGAGAGTACAGTTAGGAGACTGCTGCAGGAAGACAGCTGTGAGAGGGTGGTGGCCTTATCAAGTGTGTTCAGCCCACAGGCCACAGGGAGCCCTGGACACCAACATCATAAACTTGTATCATTATTATGTGAGTTTAGCAATATTTTCATGAGCTGATTGTCAGTGTTCCTACATGGCTGTGTAGAGGAGGGCACAGTGCAGCACTAACTCCTGCTATAGCTCCTGCAACATCAGTCCAGGGGAAACCCTGTGTGTCAGACAGGCATGTATTTGTGGATCTTGGCAAGTCAAACTACAAATAATTGTGCTTCAGCTTCTGGGTGTTCATTGTTATTAAACATATAGTTCCTCTTCACCGTGGCTTAGATGAAGACTGGATCCCGGAGAGGGAGAGGACAGGAACTCAATGAAGAGACATTCGGGTGGAACACGGAGTGAATTTGGTGAATGAGAGAGAAGGAGAAGAGAGAATGGAGGAGGGTATATTCTGCAAGGTGGCTGGCCTGGTAGAGCAAGTCCCTGGGGCTAGGGACCAAAGCCACCAGATTCCTAACCTTTATCACTCCAAGAACCAGTTCCTGACATGAGATGCAGTTCCAAGAGGGCGGCCTCATCCCTGGGGCTGAAAGCATAAACCATCCCCACTCTCCAGCATCGGAAAAGCTCTCCAGGCTGCTGCCTGTCTGGAGCCTCACACGGGAGCTCTGTGTTTACACATCCACAAGAATCAAATCCCACATAATCATATATGTGACAAAGGCCTCAGCTATACGCAACATTAATGAAGACAAATGAATCAGCCAAATGCTGCCGCCTGCACGGCAGCTCCCGGAGCCCTGCCTTGTGCACGCAGGGGGGCTGTGAGCCTGGAGGTATGGGGATGGCTCCCTTCAGGCTGCAGTTCTTGAGCTGCCTGATGGAGATACATGAGACACCTCTCACCCAAGGGGAGCCACAGCCAGGCCTGAACAGGCCAGTGAGGAGGTAGTCACGGGGGCTTGGAGGGCATTTTAAAATTTTATGAGCTATCTTAAGGGAGGTATGCTTGCAGAGATTAGCTGCACAGAGATGTCTGACGGTGGTGAATAAACAGGCTATCTGCATTCTGGTATGCTTGCCAATGGGGAAAGCAGCTATGGGGATTTTAATTCCAGCCAGTGAGTACTCACGCCCTAAAAGGCATCTTACTGAGTGCTTTGGATCAGTCCTACACCCACGTGAGGTCTGGTTCCTAAATGAGTATGCTTCTGCCTTTTAAGGCCACTTGCATTATTCTTCCCATTCATTTCTCTTTGTGACAGATGAAAGAACATTCAACTTTGAGACTTTTACTCTAGTCTCTCTTAAGGGGACGAGAGTTAATTTAAAAAAAAAAACAGGCATTTATTAATCAAGGGACATGAGGCTGGAGCTGGGGTGATAACTGTGGCTTTGCCCTGGCTCTTGGTGGCAAGACATGACATCCAGGAGGCCCCACCCTGACAGGTTTGGTCTGATGCTTAGAGCCAGAGCAGGCAGCCTCCAGAGGCGGGAATACAGCAGTCCCAAGTGTTCTGGAGAGGAGGAGACATGGAAAAACTGCCTACTTAACAGGCAGTTAACAGATGGGCTTGTGCGAGCACTCAGGCCCTGCAGCGGGAAGAATCCCACCACCATCTTGGCATTTATTCCATGGAATTCAGGAGACTGCAGGAAGGAAGCTCTCTCTCCTGTGAGCTGTCTCCAACAAGCAGCAGAAAGAAGCCCCTTATCAGTCTCAATGGAACATACTCAGAAATTTCCTGACACACATTAAACAAGCCAGTATTATCAGGTTACTATGCAAGGTCTGAAACTAATTAATCAGTACAGAGATCAGATCAGTGGTTGGCACTGAGACAATGCAATGAAAACTTGGTGAGTCAATAAAAGGTCTGGGTTCAGACAGTGAAATAATACTGAGTCTCATCCCCTGTGAAAGAAATTCCAATTGCACCTTAAAAGAAAGAAAGTTAGGAGACAAATCCACTGTTACCAGTGATCTTCTTCAGGGAATTTTCTTTCAGTGATAGTCAGATTGATTTTTCATTCCTAGAAGGAAGAAAAGGAACTGGAAGTGATCTGAAAACATAAATATCTTTTAATAAAGCCAGGCGGGCTACTGGAAGGGTACACAAACATAGGAGAAATAAACAATAAAAATAACACACTTGAGAAAATGAGTTTTCAACATCTATGGAGTGATTGTAAGTCAATAAAATAAGGATGACAGCCGTGGAGGGCGCTGCCTTAATCACTCAGCCAGCAGCCACACCCGCTCAGAGTCTTATGTTGCTTGAGGGTTCATCTCTCAGGCTCCTCCTCTCCTAAAACAAAGGATTGCACCAAATGAACTCTGGGGTCCCTTCTGGCCACAGATGCTACTGATCATCATTATTCCAGCTATCCCAAGAGGTGGCCGGGTCAGCATTAGCCAAGAGCTGGCAATAGCTACATTGTAGGAGGATACAGAGTAGGCACTCCTAAATCAGGGCTAGATCTGGCCTCCCTCCTGTTTGTCAGAATCCTCACAGAACAGAGAAGCAAATTGTATCACTTGATTTGGGGCAGTTTGTTTAGTTGTTTTATCTCCAGTGCTGGAACTGAACGTAGAGCACTAGACCGAGAAGGCGAGTCACTGTCATTGAGCTATATCCCTCACTCACATTATTTTGTACTTGCATAGCATTGTGCCAGCCATGTGGTAGCTCAAAATGTGCACATCTTTCATGTTTCTTGGAATGGTGAAAACTTTTCAGTCCTCAAAGGCAGAAAGAATTGTGTTTGAATTGCTGCTGTACCACTGGTAGTGTGACTCTAGACCAGTCACTTCCACACAATGGAATGACAGCCATATAAGAAGTCAGATGGGGGCCGGGGAGTTAGCTCAGTGGTTCCGGCGCCTGTCTTGCTGCTGGAGACCCACACCCAGCAGCAACCAGTACCACATACCACAGTGCCGGGTGTGGTGGCTCACGCCTGTAATCCCAGCACTCGGGAGGCAGAGGCAGGAGGATTGTGATGTGAGTTTGAGGCTGAGCTCAGGGCCAGCCTGAACCACAAAGCGAGACCCTGTCTCAAAAAAACCTAAAAAAAAAAAAGAAGTCAGATGGACAGATAGCCAAAATCTATTTTTTGCAAGATAACAGCAAACAACAGGCTCAGACAGGTGTCACGCATGTGTCTACTGATGTATAAATAAATAAACCATAGTAAACATATATCATCAACTATTATTCAACACAGAAAAGAAATTCTGATACATCCTACAATGGGATGAACCTTGAAGACATTATACTAAGTAAAGGAAGCCAGTCGCAAGTAAATACTGTATGATTCCACTTAGATAAGTTATCTGTGACTCATAGAGATGGAAAGTAGAACAATGACTATCAGGGGCTAGAAGGGAGGAACTGGTATTTAACGGGAGCAGTGGTCCAGTTAGGATGAAAAGAATTGTGGAGATAGATGGAAATTACAGTTGAAACCATGACTTAAAATTATTGAAGTGGTAAATTTTATTTTTATATGTATTTTATCATGTTTAAAAGAGTACATGGCAGGATGAGAGACTGGTCTTAATGTGAATAATTTTAAAAACACAGACAAGGCAATATAGCCATCCTTTTCATGAGTTAATAGGACTGTTTTTTAGCATTCACAGGCCTGATAACAAGTTTGGTCATAAAAGCAGGTGATGATTTCCTTCTTTCACACCTCTGGGCACATCTGTGGGGATAAACACTTGAAGCTTTCCATGGATGTGAGATTCCTGAATGGCCTCCTTTGCTACGCAACTCTGTCAGACCGCTGGAAAGAGATCTTAGCTGTGGTGCTAGAGCATCTGTGTCGAGCCAGGCCATGGGGGAACCCCAGCTTCAGTGTCTCCTGAGTGCACTCCGGGTACACTGGCGCGAATCCAGAGCGCTGTAAGTGTTCCCAGGCAGCGCCAGGCTCCTGCACATATATTCAGTACCCACGTCTAGGTGGGCCACCTATCTGGCCTCTGGCTCCCCCTCTGTCCTCAGGCATACTTCGCTGTTAGCAACAGGAAGTGAGGTAATGACAGTCACAGGCACCTTCCTTTGACCTTAGGGAGAGAATTCTTTGAGTCTCATGCATAGGTTAGAAGATGGGGAAGGAAATGTGGAGGAACCTCCCCTGTGTAGTCAGTCTCTAGGGCACTGGATTTGTACCAAGCCCTGAATATTCTGTCTGCAGAGACTAGACTGGCTCAGGGATCAGACTCCATGTGAGAGGAGGCTTTGGGAAGAAGGGAAAGCAGTCCCCAGTGGAGCATCCACAACTGCCAGAGCAGCAGGTGCACAGAGGGGACGGACAGTGGACCCCCACAGCACACGCGTCCTCCTCGGGGAGGTGGACTCGGAGACATACGGAGAAGGGACCACCAGCTGCAGGCCCCAGAGGCCTCAGAGGAGGCCTATGGAAAGGTCTGTGGTGTCCAGGCCGGAAAAGCAGCCTGGGCACCACAGGACAAAGGGGCAGGTGTGGGAAGAGGGGCGGGGAGGGAGCAACGCCGAGGAGACAGCTGCCCTTGTTCTCATTGGTTTTGTCTGAGTCAGTAGCCTTTTATTTCCTGGAGATTCAACCTCAGGCCTCACAGCATCCCTTGCTCACCACCTCCACCCCCACCCAGCCCTAGGAGCAAGGCAGGTTTCCGGGGAATAAGGGCCACACCCTGGCAGAAGTGGGTGAGGCTGGAGTTCAAAGTCCACGGACAACTCTTACATCTCACCCGTAGGGATCATCCATGTAATTGTTCATGTGTGCCACAGGGCAGAATCAGACCCCTCTGCTTACGTGGCTCACTGCCCGGATGTTGGGCTGGACAGGTCCTGAGTCTCCAGCCCCTGCAAACAATGAGGAGGAGGGAGGAGGGAGAAGGTGTGGAGGGAGGAGCGAAAGGGGAGAATGAGCACACAGGCTGCCCAGCACACGGCCCCCTGGCACCAGGGTGGTAAACACTTGGCGGGAGGCCAGCCGTCTGGCGCCTCGAGTCTCCACTGTCTTCCTAGCCAAGATTCAGACCTGTATATTCTGGGCCCTTTCTGCCCCATTCCACCCAGGCTTTAAATTACCCAGACCTGGTCTGAGTTATTCTGCCCAAACTTTCCTCTGAAATCTAGACTGCGATGCAAGGTATATGTTCTTAGAATCAGGTTTCTAAATGCCAGACAGTGTGGACTTAGCAGTCTGGCTGCATACCATTTCCGTCAGCCCACAGATGAATACACAACAAAGTGCTCATCCCCTCAGCGTGCAGGACACAGCAATAGTCCAGATAAATTAGACAGGCCAGCTGGAGGCAGCGAGCCCTGGCAATTTATGGAAAATAAGAAGAACAGAGGGTCTGAGAGCCCTCATAGAATCAATCCTGAGGTTGCCTAATTGCTCCCTGGCTGATTGTGCAACGACTGGCTTCAAAACCCACTCCTCAGTTCTATAGGATGACGACCACTTAGGAAACACATTCTGAGCCAAATCCTGAGTCTCGGGACCAGCCTGTGATAACGGTCACAGTAATAAAATGATAGTCAACACTGCGTGCTGAGCACAGTCTCATGCTTTACCTGGATTTAGCTGAGGAATTTGCTCTGTGGATCAAGGTGAAGACCATTCTCAGTCCTGCACAGCATCGGGTGGCATCTTCCCTCTGCTAGTCCTCTGAGGCAGAACCAACTTGACTTTTCAACTTAAATATTCCAGTTTGAGTCTTGGCCAACCATGGACCTTGGCCTTCTGCTCATCACAGGAGAGTTAGAGGACTGCAAAGAGTAGCAAGCCCAGGACGGCGCCATTCAGTGAGCCAGCCTTTAGGAGAAACGTGGGGAGCACCAGCTGTGCAGAGCTCCAGGAGGCAGGAACTATCTGTTGGTAGCTTCTGCTCCTTCAGGGAGCCAGGAAGTGGGGTGCAAAGGGCCTCTCATTTTATGTAAACATAATATATAAGAAGCCTACATGAAAACAATTTAGAAATCATTATTGTCTTCTTTATAAAGCAATCGCTCTGGATACTCTTTTGTAAAGTACGCTTTTAAAATTAGATTTAATAAAACCCCAACAAGCACATATGCATTGCACAGAGCACATCTGTGTAAGCACTCTTACAATGCGGGTTTGTGTGATACTTATTTTTCTAGAGGAGAATGTCCTGTGGAGAAGGAGGGAAATGGGAATAAAAATAGCACTGCACAGCTGCTGCCTGAGCACTGGCTGCACAGCCGGGCACAGGGTGCCCAGCGAGCTTCAGCAGCGCCATCACGGGCTGTCCTCACAGCAGACCTTGGAGAGTCATTTCACCCCGACTGACAGATGAGGAAATGGAAGTGCAAGAAGTCAAGTGAGGTCCTCATTACTGTGTGGCCAGGAAGAGCGGAGGGTGCCAGCGTGTGAGCTTGCCTGGCTCCAAACACCAGAGATACAAATAAGGTCAGATCAAGAGTCTCCAAAGTCACACTGCGAAATTCCCGAATCACGGATGAGACCGCGGAATCCCACTACTTTCCTTGGGGTCCCTTTGGGTCTCCTTGCCTTCTCAGACCTGTCAGAGTGAAGTTCAGATGCATCTCCAGCAGTCTGCCTTCAGCTGTGCGGAGTCACTGACACTCAGAACCAGCCCCGTGGGCAGGTCTGCGAGGAAGTCTCTCCCGGAACCGTTCTCCAGCACCCACACCCTGACTAGAAAGACTCAGCTGCCAGTGCTGGTCCAAATGGGCCGTCATCCTGTGCTGTTGTGCCCGCCCCACAGGCGTCCTGGTCGTGGGAACAGTCACCCCACAATGGCTCTCAGACTGAGTCTGCGAGGGGTACAGCGCCCAGGTCTGAGGAAGCCTCCTGAAGACCAGTGGACTTGATCTCCATCTAGTTCAGCATGCTAGTGAGCCGGAGCCAGTCCAGGTCTGGCGCATCTAACAAATGCAGCGCGCAAGCCCAGGAAGCTCAAATTGTTACCTCATGTTAGAAAGGACCCAGAGCTGCAAGCAATTAGCAGCACATCTGTGCAACTAGGAAGAGGAGCCCAGAGAACCAGGGCTGAAAATGACTATTTTGATACATATGGGAAGTTGTTGCGCTGTCTGCATGTCAACATTCTTTCAGATATGTTTTTAAACTTGCATTTTAATTGTGGTTTTAAACATTATTCAGAGAAAAGCAGCATGACTCCTTTAACATCAGGAGAGCTGTAAGTAAACTAAAAAGCTGCTGGAACCTTCAGTATAGACATTAACCTCGTGAATGAAAGTGGACATTTGTGCAAATTAATCATACTGCATAAATTACAACTTTAATCAGTCATGGAATCTTAATACCCAAGGGCCTTTGGAAATCCTCTGTCCCAAGAGCAAGAATTATGGAAGATAAATTTATTCCTCAGACAAACATCCCTACCCAAGAAATGAACAAAGACACGAAAGGATGCAAAGGGGTAGGGAGCTCAGAGGTTTGCAGACACAGCCTGAGTTTAGGGTGTACTGTGCTTTTCATGGCAGCATGACCTCGGCTGTGCTGTCTGATCTTCTAACAGGAGACCGTACATATATATAGAAAGGGGTTAGTGGGGTGCCTGGGACATCAGTGCTCAGTGAGTATTAGCTCCATGGAAAAGGGAACCCACAAACAGAGCCTAAGTAGTCAGGCTGACACACCATGTATCACTGTGATCGTTCTCTTCATCTTTCTATTAAAGAAGAACAAAATTCACTCTATAGCTCAGCAGTCACATTTCTTACCACAAGAACAAGGTGTGGTGCTCACGGTCTCCTTTGGAGGGAAGAATGATCTTCCCGGAAGAGAGACACACTTCAGCTAGGAGTAAAGCCGAATCTAACAAGTGAGAGGAGAGGACCCATGGAGGCAGCAAGTCTCTTAACACTTAAATGGCACCGGTGAAAAGGTAAGCGAAAGCCCCCGCTGAAGGGCCCGGGTGCCAAGCTGTTCAAAGTTTAAAACACTGGACACCTTCCAGGCCAAAAGGTTTCAAAATAAGGTTCAAAAATGTTCAAAACAAGCACCACTGATGTACTGTTTTAGTCTAGAGTTGGAGAAGGAGAAAGTCAAGGTTAATAAATATCATTCCAAGCTTGTGTGTGTTTGCATCTTTATAGAAACTTAGCTTCACCTTATAATACCTACCAATTAAGCAGAGAGAAGGAATGTAGAATCACAGAATCACAGGCCCTGAGACAGAACCAACCCTGGAACTGCCACCGCCCTCAGAAATCTTGTACGAGAGACATGATATCCTCAACCTTCCGTTTTCTTGTGTGTAAGATTCCGTGAAGGCCCCTACAATATTGTCACACATTTGTTAACTAAATAGGCATTTCCCTCTGCTTCTTTTACATTTATCCTATTAAAAAACAGCTCTTTCTCAGTTTGTTTTAAAACAATTGGGCCTTGCTGAGTAGTTTAGGCTGGTTTTGAACTCACTACACAGTCGGGGCTGTGCTTGAACCTTTGGTGATCCTCCTGCCTCATCGTGCTGATTATAAGTGCGTATTGGCACGTTCAGCTTATACAGCCCTATTTTGAGTGGGAAAAGCAACAATGATAGGAAGTCTAGTTGTTCAGGCCAACACCAAGCAGCGGAAAACACTTTCTATTCAGCAGTGACAGACCTTAACTACAAACAGCATTTGTGAGGGAATTATTTCCGGAATTCTAATTTGCCAAATCCAAACCTATACGGACAGAACAGACAGCTAGACTGAGCAAGAAACCAAGGTCTAGCTAGTTTTTGTTTTTTAGTTTAAATGAGTCATTTAACATCTAACCTGTGTCTCTGCTTCCAAATCAACAAAATGAGCTTTGTTGATGTTTTTGGCTGGTTAGTCAACATCCACAGCCCTTCATAGCTCTCAGAATTCCATGTTTCTGTAACTTGCTTCATGCTGTGTCTTCAAATGTGCGATTGTGCTCTGCTCCCAAAGGTGCAGGGCCTG
The DNA here is from genome assembly GCA_004026965.1 of Petromus typicus. Taxonomy (NCBI): domain Eukaryota; kingdom Metazoa; phylum Chordata; class Mammalia; order Rodentia; family Petromuridae; genus Petromus; species Petromus typicus. Next base: position 13,779 of record PVIR01025202.1, on the reverse strand, counting down.
CTCGATGTCTTCCACCTTGATTCAAGCCACAATTTGTTCCCTAAGTCGCTGGCTCCATATAAACAGCAATCGCACAAACAGAACAAACGGGGGCCCAGCTGCTATACCTTCCGCTTACACTGGAGATCAGCCGAGGCCATATGAGCGGAGAATAAATGGATCTGCCATGAAGATGTGATGTTACTGTGAAAATGAGTTTGTTGATGAGTTTAAAGCAGCAGAAATGCTCTGAAGACTGTTTTCTGCCTAAATGATGCAGCACAGATGAAAAACAAAAACAGGGGGGTCAGTGAGTTAGCTCAGTGGTTCCGGCCCCTGTCTTGCAAGCACAAGGACCCAGGTTTGATCCCCGGTGACCACATACCATACTGGGTGTGGAGACTCACATCCAGCAGCAACCAGTACCACATACCACAGTGCCGGGCGTGGTGGCTCACGCCTGTAATCCCAGCACTCGGGAGGCAGAGGCAGGAGGATTGCTGTGATGTGAGTTTGGGGCTGAGCTCAGGGCTAGCCTGAACCACAAAGCGAGACCCTGCTCAAAAAAACTTAAAAAAACAAAAAACAAAAAACATAACCTCCCTTACCTCCTCAGGTTGTGGATATCCTGTGACCAGGGTAAATGTCTCATAACTCCCCAACTAAATTCCTCTCAGGCTAGAAACAATTTTTTTTTGGTCAGAATGCAAAATAAAATGGGGCATATGCAAATTGTAACCCTTATACTCAAATCAATGAAGACAAGAGTTTTGATTTCATAGAATATTAAAATTTCAAAAGTCCATTCACATCATGGTGGACACTGCACCATTTTTTCTTTCACAGGCTTGGAGACCTTTGAAGGGAGAGATGGTACTCGCTCACAGCTAGCACGGTACCCTGAAATACTAGCATACTTGTGTTAGTTCGCTAGGGCTGTGATAACCAAATACCACAGGCTGGGTGGCTTAAGCCACATTAACTTATTTTCTTACACAAAAATGTTCGGAGGCCTGAACTCTGACAGTAAGATGTTAGTTTCTTCTGAGCCCTCTTTCCTTGGATTGCAGATGACCATCGTCTTTCCATGTCCTTATGTGGCCCCTCCCTTCCCACCTGTCAAAGTTCCTCTTCTTTATGGACACTAGTCACAGAGGATTAGGGCCTATTTAATGACCTCAATTTGATTTAATCATTTCTTTAAAGACCCTGCCTCCTAATACAGTCATATTCTGAAGTATTGAGGGTTAAAATTTCAATGAATGAATATGTGAAGGGAGGTCATAATTCAGAGCATATTTATTGCTCACTAAGTGTTCATGAATGAGTGATGGGAGGAGGTTAGGGGGATGGATGAATACACAAAAAAAACTAAGTTACCAACAAATACTAGATAAACTGAGTAAATTTACACAACCACAGTAGAGACTGAGTTTTGTTATAATATAGTCTCAAGGGTTTTAAATTACATATTTTAATACAATGTTACATGACTTTTAAAAAAATTATTTTTCATCAAATATCAAGCTACCAAAAAAGACAGCTTTACCAATGCCATTCCTCTGCCCTAATCAATGTCATGTTAAATGACTTCCTGTAGCTCAATGTCCATATTTGCCTGCAACAGATAGTTACTACCTCTCCCATAAATACCTATGCACTTAAATACTTCATACTAAGAAAACAGAAAGAGAGTGCTTGTAGTTAAGAGCTGTTGCCTGATATTTTATTGCTTGATTGCTCTAAATGAACCTGGCAGTACTTGGATCTCTTAGCATTTTATTCCACATCACAAACTATAGAAATATCCCTGGAGACTTGTAGGGTAAGAGAAAATTCTCCCCAGAAGCCTCAATGAATCTCTCTTCTGATCCCCTGGTCACTTAGGTATTGGTTACATTGCCCATGACACAGAAATTCACAAGCCAACTCTCCGTCACAGTCATTCCATAGCTATAAGATGAACTTGGTCAGACGTAAAACTACCCAGGTGGGCGAGGCTGCATGTTTCAGCAGAGGTCAGAGCGGGGCCTATGTTCCTTACCATGCCCCACGATGCTCTGAGTCACAGTGCTCGCTTAGAGTGTGACTCAACTCGCGCAGTGCTGGCAGTGTCACAACAGGATGTGCAGTCTGATGTCACAATCACCTCTAATGAATGAAACATTTATGGCACAGCTAGTATGAAACTGATTAATGTCACGGGACCATGCAGACACTCATTCATTCACTCGTTCATTTCTCACTTATCCATTCCCTACCAGAAATATGTTTTAGCCCATAAGGCAGAGCAAAGCTGTCCCCGGGAGCAAGTGTGGTAATCATTTAAAAATTCCACTATAATTTGTCCTATTTATGTGTTCAAAAGGAAGACCAAAGAGATAAATGAGTTCTAGCTGTATAACATATGAATTAGACATTAATATTTAAAGACAAATTTATTGTGGTCCTTTGTCAGTGACAATGATGTATTACCCTGGCTTTGACCTTTCCACAGACTAGTGACTGTACACTTAGAATTAATCCCTGCAGTTGTCTCTCCGCCGCCTTCCTCCGAGGCTGACTGACATGAATCAGTACACGTGTCTCTCCATGGACGTCCTTAAGGAAGACGCTCCTTCATTTAGATATGTATTGTGGTTTAGATCCAGAATGAACCTCAAAACTCACCATCCCATCCACCTCGACTTTGCACTGGGAGCTGATCAAATCCACCCATGTGCTATATAACTTCTCGTCAGTGATGCAAACCAAGTAATTTCTCACCTCTGTCTGCCCCTCTTTTACAAATGTGTTTTAGCTGTCCTGTCCACAGACGTTGGCACAGTCTCCATCATCCCTCAGACTGCAGATGGCCGGACTGACAGATGTACGCAGACATGTTTTACTGTGGACAACTTCACATTCTTTTTGAGGGTAGATGCATGTAAATCACAGCTGAAGAAACACCTTTGAACTGGCACAGTATTTCCAGAGCGTGAAAACCAGCGGGGAGGAGGTGAGGCGAGGGCTGACTCCCCTGGGACTGCCTGTCTGTGTCCAGCGTCACTCCAGCCATCAGGCCAAGGAATGATGGAAGGACCGTCCAGGCTCTGGGAGGAGCCCCGCTCTGCCAGCAGCACAGCACTGCATTCACTCAAGCCTGCTGTACCAGCAGTGTCACATCACAGGACAAAGATGCGGTGAAGGGAGCTGCTGCCTGGACCTACTTCTGGCCAATGAGGGGGAACTAGATGGATGACGGAGCGGAATTGACTGGTACTTGCAGTAAAAAGGGACCTTGTCGTCATGATTTGTAAGTGCAAGGAAGGGAATGGGAGTAGTTTGTTCCTAAGACTGTAGGAAAGTAAACACCCCCAAGTCCAAAACAGAAAGTGATTCAGTTGACTAAATCTCGGAGGCAGCACGCCAAGAAAGATAAAGAACACCCTCAGGAGGGGCCAGGGATTTAGCTCAGTGGTTCCGGCACCTGTCTTGCAAGCACAAGGACCCAGGTTCGATCCCTGGTAACCACATACCATACTGGGCATGGAGACTCACACCAGCAGCAACCAGTACCACATACCACAGTGCCGGGCGTGGTGGCTCACGCCTGTAATCCCAGCACGCGGGAGGCAGAGGCAGGAGGATTGCTGTGAGTTTGAGGCTGAGCTCAGGGCTAGCCTGAACTACAAAGTGAGACCCTGTCTCAAAAAAAAAAAGAAAAGAACACCGTCGGGAATACGAACGGACCAGTCAGGCTTGTGGCCCTGTCCTCAGGCGTGTGCAAATGTCCCTGCATCTCAATGTCCTCATCTGTAACCATGGAGAGTAAGTCCTGTCTGCATGCTTACGGTGAGAAGTCAGTGACAATGCCCCAAACCTGGAGCCTGAATCACGGGAAACCGGCAGCCCAGACTGGTTATTGTTACTGCCACCGTTCCCACAGGCTTTCTTCACGTGAGGCACAGAGCTCAATGTTCTTTGATTCTGCGATTCAAGACTTCAATCCTGTAGAACTTGATTCTAGAAGAATTAGAAGCTCCCCATAATCTAACTCTGACTTCCCATCTACGCATAATTATGAAAAGGTAACAGACTGGAAGCCAGCCCAAAGCATCGCAAGTCACCACCAAGCTTGAATTTTACCAGGACACTTAGCCAGGCAGAAGGAGGAATCTGCATCCACAGGCAGATTCAAAGGAGAGCCATAAAAAGAAGGAATCGAATCAGGGAGGAGGAAGGCTGAGTTTGGGATCCTGCTACACAGAACTGCAATCCGGACCACTGGGGATTTTCAGCACCCAAAAAGGGGGAAAAAAGAATGAGATGCTCGGGCTTGGAGATGGCACGGTTCACTTAGAGATGACACAGTGACAACAGAATCACTCCCCTCCTAGTCTGTTTTCATTTTCTCTGTCAAGAATGATCTCGGAACCAGAAAGGAGAGCGCAAACATGGCCAAGAGGAAATTACAGTCAGAGATAGTGCCGAGATAAGAAGAAAGCACCTGGTTGCTGTATTGAAATTCCTAGGTTCAGATGAATTACATCTCAGCACTGCCTGTACATGCCCCCAAATATTCACCACAGCAGAGATGATGAAAAGCAAAACAAAAAACCAGCACCAGGACCCTAAAGAACAAGAATTTATGAGTATAATGTCTGACATTTTTCTGAGAAAAAATGACAATATAATAATGTATGAAAGTTTATGAAGCATGGTAGAACTTCCAGAAACTTGCAGAGAGACAAATATCTCAATTTTATTAAAACACTTGTAGCAAAACTCCAGCACAGGTGAGACACCTTTCACTGACCCAAAAAGACAAATGATGGTCTGACTTACCAGTCTTCCTCTGTGACAGGATTCCTCAGATGGCAACTTTATTCCATGGAAATTGCCTGGTTAGGAAACAAAGCTTCACAGTCTCATTGGGGAACAGAAAGAAAAAAATACAGACTCCGTGACAGTGCCGTTAGGAACACTCAGAGTGGCTCAGCTCTAATGCCAAAGGAGAGCAGGTTAACACTAGTCTTCAGAAGGAGTCTAATGGCATGTGACTCCATTTTCAATAGCTTCCTATACAGAGGGCAGTCACGACGTACAGGACAAAGGAAGTTTGGTGACATCTACTGGGAGAAAGCCAGCTGGTGAGGTGGAAGAGGGGCTGAGACCTAACTCAAGCCACAGAAGCAGGGACCTTGTTTTATAATCTTAGCTCTATCACGGAGTAATCACAATGCTAAAGAAGTTATCCTCTCAATTTTGCCATCTAGAAATTGGGGATAGGAATTGTATCTACTTCAACAAATGAGTGAGATTAAATTACTATATATAAAATATTTAGTATCTGCTTATAGGATTTATGATTACACATAGGATCCCTGTCACCTCTACCAGGCTAAAATGAGAATTTCACAAAATGAAAACTATAAAGATAGTATAACTCATATTTCCTAAAAGGAAAGCAACCTAAAAATGATAGGGGAGCCATTATATACACAGAATGGAATATTACAATCATAAAAATTACTTTATAGGCAACAAAAGCAAAAATAAAAAAGCAAAATTTCAACAAACTAAAAGCCTTCTTGCTCAGAAGAAAAAACAATCACCAAAATGAAAAGGCAACCTACAGATTGGGAAAAAGTAATTGTGACTCATGTATCTAATAAATGCTTAATATCCCAAATATATAAGGAACTCACACAACTGAATAGCAAAAGGAAGAAAAAGCTTATTTAAAAACTGATAGAGGACCTGTCCCCCAAAGATGATATAAAAATGGTTAGTAGGTATAAAAAAAAGGGTCATAGTATCACTATCAGGAAAATGTGAATCAAAACCCATGATGAGATATCACTTGTTAGGACAGTGTCATTCATATATATATATATATATATATATATATGAATATATATATATGATGTGTGTGTGTGTGTGTGTGTGTGTGTGTGTGTGAATATATAGATGAATAACTAGATCTGTAACTAGCTACATATAAGTAACTATATCAGTCACACAAGGGAATTTTATTAGGTAAACTTACAGAATCAGAGTTAGGAGAGTCCACAATGGACATTTGCACCCTGGAGAGCCAAAGAATCCAGTAGGTGCTCCGTCAAAGGAGCTGAAGCTGCAGAACATGATAGATCAACAGCGGCAGCCTGAAATGGAAGGCCTAGCAGCTCCTTGGAGAGTCACCGGTATGACACTGCATTGGAAGGCCGAAGAAACTACTCTCTGCCAGACCTCATCTCCTAACACCACATTTAATTAGGGATTCATCAGTGAACTGATTCATTAATGGATATACCACTTCCATAATGTAATAATTTTCCAAAAGCCTGCCCTCAGAGGACATGATAATTCTAGGGGGCATTCCATCTCACAACAGGTAAATTCTGTAATGGGGAAGAAGGGAGAGGCTTCTACAGCAGATCTTTCTCATTCAGGCAAGAACCATTAAGCACTACTGCTACTTAATGATGCTAGAAAATGTTCACACCCCACTGCCCTGGAAGGCAGACCACAGTACAGCTTTGTGTGGGCTGGCAAAGCCTGACCCTCCCGTGTGCCCTGTTAGCACAGTGAAGAGAGAAGAGACCTGATGACAATCTCCCTGCTGATTAGATAGAGCCCACAAGAAACTCTCCAGAAAAAAGAACAGCAACAACCTGGAGGGGAAAGTCACATCTAGAAAAGAACAGTCTAGACTGCTGATCTTAGGTACCTGCAGACCGGGGGAGTCTCGTTCCAACAGGTGAAGGCTGAGACCACTACAGACACTACTAGATGTGGATGTTACTGGAGAATAATGAGTGAGCACTAAAGGGCTGGCATCCCAGACACTGTACCAGCCAGAGGGAGAATCCCTGCCACAATCAGGGAGTGATGCTGGGCTGAGTCAGTTCTCAGTAACACCCTGAGTTTCAGGTAATATAATGTCTTCAAGATTCCTATTGTAGTGGATGTCAGGATTTTCCCTTTGTAAGCTTTGGTAATATTCTGTGAATTATATATAATATTTTGAGGAGTGGAAATTCATATGCACCAGCCCATCCTTCTGTTTTTCTCTGCTTGCATTTGAAAGCGGAACTGGCCATTTTAAAAAGAAGTGAGACCCGGGTGTTTGGAAATTTCAGATGTTTATGAGAGATAGAAGTAGTGGGAGCCTTAAGAGAGAAATGTTAGACTTCCTGCTAATGTGAAGAGAAGATGTTCTGGAAAAAAATGGGAAAAAGATGAGTCAAAGCTGTTAAAGTGAGTTATGTCAATTGTATATATTAAAGAAGACTTAATTAAGCTCAGTGCTAAGAATAATCTAAAAATCAGAATTAATAATAGTAGCAGCAAATATTTACTCAGTATTTACTATGTGCCAAACTCTTTACATACCTTAGCTCATTAGTCATCACAAAACCGTACGAGCATCACAAAAGCAATTCAAGTGGCCATCCATACACAGATAAAATGAGACACAAAATATTATATATAATTCATGGAATATTACTAAGCTTAGAAAGGGAAAATTCTGACATCCACTACAATAGGAATCTTGAAGACATTATGTTAAGTGAAACAAACCATTCCAAATATGTACTCTATGATTTCAGTTTTATTAAATACTGAGAATAGACAATAATCACAGAAACATAAAATAGAATGGTGGATGCTAGGGACTGGGGGAAGATAGAAAAGAGGGCTATACAATATTATGAGTTAATTTACTACTACTGAATTGTATGTGCTTAAAATTGTTTCTGCTGATATAGTTTATATGTATTTTACCACAATTTGAAAAAGGGGAGGCCTAAGAGGTGGAAGTACAGCAAAAGAAACCACCAAAAGAGTAAAAAGACAACCTACAATTTGGGAAAAATATTTTACCAGCTATTCCTTAGATAGAGGACTATCTGGAATATATATTAAAAAAAAAAACCTGTAAAAATCAGTGTGTCTCCACCCCCCCATTGATTTAAAGACTCAGTTCAAACATGGGCATCTGAAATGAACAAACTTTTTTTAGTTGAAGAAGTAAAAGCAGCAAAGAAACATAAAAAAATGTTCAACAACATGGTCAGTTGAGATATACAGTAAGATTCCATCTCACTCCAGAAAGAATAGCTGGTATTAAGAAGTCAACCAATAACAAATGCTGGTGGGACTGTGGGGAGAAAGAGATCCTTCTCCGGGGCTGGTGGGAATGTAGACTGGTGCGGCCCTGTGGAAATCAGTGTGGAGATTCCTCAAAAAACTAGAATTAGAGGTCCCATTTTGACCTGCTATTTTCCTGCTAGGTATATACACAAAAGAATTCAAAGCATCACACTACAGTGATACATGTGCACCCAAATTTATGGCAGCACAGTTTGTGATAGCTAAATGATGGAAACAGCCCAAATGCCCATCAATTGGAGACTAGAAAAGAAGATATGATTTTTCTGTAAAATGGTATATTACTCAGCCATAAAGAATGATAAATTAGAGACTTTTATAGCTGAATGGATGTACCTTGAGGACATACTCATAACTAAAATAAATAGAACACAGATGTGTAAATACTTTATCATTTCTCTAGTATGAGAAACCAAAGGGGTAAATGAGGCTCAGACTATATGATAGGTATCGTGAAATTGGAAGAAAATATTCAAAGGGAAAGGGGAAATGGTGGAGGGGAAAGAAAAAATATGATGGTGAAAAAAATGGAAACAAAGCTTATGTATATATGGGGGTGCTGTAGGTAGGGCAGGAAAATGGGAAAAATGAGAATCAAGATAAATTATGTACAAGTACAAATTCTCAAGGATGAATGTAAATCTAAAATGTGTCAATAGACTCAGTAAAGAGAAAAAAGGAGGTCAGAAGTGTTTTTAATTACAGATAAGAAAACAGAGGTTGAAGGCAGATGTGGTGGCACGTACCTATAATCCTAGCCTTGCGGGAGGCTGAGACAGAAGAATCACAAGTTTAAGTCCACCCTGGGCAACTTAGAAAGATCCTTCCTTGAAATAAAAAATTAAATTTTAAAAAAGAGTGTGGGGATGTAACTTTGAGAAAATGCCCTGGGTTTAATCCCCAGTAATACACATACACACACACACACACACACACACACACACACACACACACACAATGAGTGAGAGAAAACCAAGGTTGAGAGAGCTGGAGTATCTCGTTGAAGGCTACACATAGACATGTTGACACAAGAACTGGGTGACTCGGTCACCTGAGTGCAAAGTTTGTTCTCTCAAACTGCACACATCTGTCTCCCTGTGAAGATCGAGAGATGAACTACCTCCCGGTAACACAGCTGGTGGGATGAGAACAGATAGGGTACCAAACTGGAGCACCTTTAAAATCCTTTCTCTATGTGGCAACACTGAGATTTTACTCTTCCTCCCAGCTCTAGGAATTTGTGCTCTCCAGTTAGCTGTATAGAATTATCAAAATGAATTGTTTGGTATGAATGGAAAACAAGCTTAGGAATATTTACTATGAAGTACAAAGATAAACCACATATTGAGATGCACTGTAAGTCTGCAGGTCAAACTTCATGACAACATTTAAGGGAGTAGTATTTGTTTTGGGACAAATATTTGTTACCTGCCTTCTAAGCATATTTATTACTCTAGGTGCCTGATACAGAGCAGTGAATTAAATGGACAAAATCTGAGCCCTACAGTCTTGGGGGGGTGAACATAATAATTTAAGTGAATGATGTGTAGTATATTAGGAGACAATAAGCATTGGATCACTGTTATAGCTTAAACTTAGGCTAGCAAGAGAGACTACAAGGCAAAGGTGACATTTAAGCAAAGATCTGCAAGAGGGGAGGAAGCTTCGTCTGGAGGCAGAACAGGTTAACCAGGGAAATAGCCAACACAAAGGCTAGGAAAAGAGCCCACCTGGGTGGGCACGCTGCAAGGAGAGTGGTGTGATTAGGGCAGGACAGGGAGGAGGTGACAAACACTGAGGGAGACGTACAATCAGTGAGGGAGAGGTCCAAAGTCTTCAGGCCTTTGCAGAGTGACTGGCTGTACAGAGACAGAGGGCAACAGCAGGATTTTCAGCAGGAAAGTGACATGATCTAACTTATATGGAAAAGAATAAAATGCTCTGTATTTAATGTTGCTTTGACTTAAAAATCAATTGGAAATGCAGCTTAACCTGAAGTGAAGGTCCTGGTGCTGAGAACCTCACTGATCCTGTGATAGGAGTGGAGGGAGATGGCGTTTGGAGACCTGAGTAAAAAATAGGTGGTTTATTTATTCAAAGAGCTTCTGGGAGGAATGACTAAGAAGAACAGCTTCAAAGGTCTCTGCAAAGATTAAGTTCTATCAAATACTAACTACTACTTAAAAATAAAAAGCCTGTCATTGTTCTCTGCCCCAGAAGTCAGCACCTCTGGCGGCCCTAGCCTCTTTGGTGCCTTCAAAGGACTTCTCCATCAGCCTGTGTTATCTGATGGCTGCGTCTTCCAGCTCTGGTGGAAGAAGCTGTTTACTCTGTGTATTCTGCAGCAAAACACAGTCCTGAGAGCAGGGCTTGATAAGCACTTTTCATTGTTGTTTTGGAAGGGTTTTTTTTAACCATTAATTGTTATGTTGTACTTACAAGGCTGCCCAAAAAGCATCGAGTATTTGCACGAATGACACAGGGACACATGTCAAAAGTACAGTGAGTTGTTTACACCAAACCACTAAGTCATGGAAACTTTGCTTGAGATTTATTTGTGGGAACAACACTAAGATACTCGCTTGCCGGTGCCAACTTTGAAACTAAAACAATGAGTAGCTATTGTTCTGACCAGCTTGCATCCACGTACACTGAAGACGACCTTCCTCTTCAGAACTAACTTCCAGTTTTTACACACACTTCCATTGATATATTCATTGTTGTTGGTGTACTCAGTGTTCTAGGTGCCTAGGGAGGAACTGAATTATATAAAGCATTTCAGTTTCTCTCCAAAGAGAATTCCGCTTCTCTCTGTTTTGACAAACCAGGCACCAAGATTACTGCATTCCTGATATAAGACATGTTCAAAGAGATTTTTTAACAATAACAAAAAGAGGAAGTTAGTTATTAAACATGTATTGAGTACCAAATTCTGTTAAGATATCATTTCACTTCATCATCACAACCTATTAAAATATTCTGTATGTAGCATTATTTTGCTGATGAAGAACTAAGATTTAGAGTTAAGTCACTCGCTTAACTAACTTAATAAATATCAGAGCTCGGAACATAATTCTGTGGATTCTAAATCCATGATTCCCCACCACAGAGACCTGCCCTGAAGAAGACTGTCATCTAGTGGGTGAGGCAAGACTTACATGGAGAAATCAACTGGAGAAATACACAAGTAGGACATCATCAAATGCTTACCTCACATGATCAAGACTCACTCATGAATTCATTCTTCAGACAACTGCAAATGCCTTCCAAGAGCAAGGCTCCAAGCAAAGTACTCACCAGGATGTTGATGAAGTAGAAGTTACTAAGAGAAGGCTTTTCTGTTGATTACACAGATGCCTCAGACAGCACAAGATGGCTAAAAGAGGCAAAAGGAATGCAATGCCCACCTTTTGATGTGTCTAGGTCACAAGTATTTCTTGAAGTTCTGTAGTCTGTGGGATAATACACTTGGGCAGGGAGATGTCAAAAAGCCCTAACAGGTAAGTTCTAAGATTTGAAAGAAAAGGAGAAGTGGAAGTCACAAAGACAGCAGTAGCACTCATAGATAGCTATGAAAATAAGTCTAAAATGAGATCCCCTACCCGATAATGTCTTAAGAAACCTTTAACTTCTAGGCTGCTGGTCCCATTTCCTGTCATCCCCTGATAGCCACACTGGGAAAGGTAATTGTGCTGTGATCTCTCAGCCCTAAACTTCCACACACTGGCCTGCCGGCTTCCTAGTAGGCCCTGCCATGGAGTGCTAGACACTTCTTCCCTCGATGTGGCAGCTCAATCCAGAAACAGCAGTTGATTCTAGATTTACTTTTCCAATAAAATAAATTAGTGTCTTTTTGTAAAACGATCACCCCCAAAAGCTTCTAGATTTCAATAATTCTAACCCCTTTCCCACATTCCTCTGTCCTCAGGGCTGCTAATGTGTTTCTTTGTTGCTACTACTAGGATACATCAGTGCATTCTGTCTTATCAGTTCTTTAATATCTTATTAAAATTCCATATATTAAATTATCTCTTTAAAATAACTATCATGGTTCTGTCATGACTAGTATACAAATAATTTCATTCTTAAAGCAAATTAGAGAGTTATGAAATATGTGTAAGTACAAGATAACTGTTTGGAATAGAAATATTTAGCTCAGTCCCCATGCTCATAGGAGGCTGATGCCTTAAATATCCTTAACCATGTCCTTGCCTGGTGTAAGCTCACCAGTGCAATCTGGATAAAGTCCAAGGTCCTATACAAGACCCTTCATGACAGTCTTTGCCTGCCGTCCACACCTATCCTCCTAACCACGCCTTCCCCCAGCATCCTGAGCTTCTCCTGTGCTTAGAATTTCCCTGCCAGCTCAGATATCACCTCCTCCAAGAAGCCTCCCGTTCCACTCTCTTCTAACAGCTAGGCGCTCCTGCCCCACACTTGTGCTCCCAAGTACGAGTGCTCTCCTCTCAGACCACGAGCTTCTCAGGGCCAGGGTCAGCATCACGGTCTGTTATTGCTTCAGCATTTGGCACAGTGCTGGGCACTTGGGAGACTTTTAATAAATGACAACTTAACATCACCTATCGGCCTCCCATTCTTCAAGCTTCTTGCTGCATATCTGAGACCTACAGCTGAAAGACAAAAACTTCAGTGTTTGGAGAATTTTAAAACTCACATTCCCCTTTTGTTTAGATAAGACACTTCTCCAAATACAAAGCTGCTTGTATGTCTTTGCACTAGACTATATCCGTAGGAAGCAAGGAAATTACAATTTCCTTAGTGTCGTGCCAAGAAGGGCTGCAGAGCTGACATCACCATGAATGCAAAGCTGCAGATGACAAAGAAGTAAAAATGATCCTGTCAGACCCTGGCTAAAAGGAAAGTGGTTCCTCTGGGACCATAGCAGTTAATATGTTCTCTCTCTCTCTCTCTCTCTCTCTCTCTATCTCTCCCTCTCTTTCTCTCTCTGTCTTTCTCTAATGGATAAGAGACTCACTATGTTGCTCAGGATGTCCTCAAACTCCAAGGCTCAAAGAATCCTTCTGTCTCAGCCTCCTAAGGAGCTGGAACTACAGACATGCATCACTACACCTGTCTAGGGACAGTGTTCTCAAGAATCTATCTTGCAAGAAATTAAATGATCAATCTAAGTGGAATCTAGAACTCAGCTTTTCCATGTCACCAGCCATGGGGACCAGGATGTCACTCCCGGGAGTAACCCATCTAAGCCCTTAATATGGTTGGGGATCCTCGTGGATTAGAGAATTGGCCATGTTCTCAAGTTGGCTGAGCCATCAGGGCAGTAGGACGTGTGGGGCCCCACACCTGCCACACAGGTGTGCTTCACTGTACACTGATGCTCCTTCAAAGACTGATGCTGCCAAGGGAGTTTGAGAAGCAAACGAAGGCTGTGGACCTGAGGCTAACAGCAGGCAGCAGCACAGAACTATGACGAAGGCCACTGGCTGAGCGGTGCTCTGGAGGTGGGGCTGACAAAGAATATAAAAAGAGGGGCAGTTCCTCTGTGGAAACGAAACCTGTCTAGTGTGGAAACAATAGTTCCATCTCTTGATTTTTTTTTTTTTTTTTTTTTTTAGGTTTTTGGAGACAGGGTCTCGCTTTGTGGTTCAGGCTGGCCCT
>PVIR01025201.1:0-25124 GCA_004026965.1 Petromus typicus | reverse complement strand
TCAAAAAAACCTTAAAAAAAAAAAAAAAAAAAAGAAGTGGGACTAAAATAGTATTATTAACTGTTTAGCTCAGAGATTCTGGTGCCTGCCTCACAAGTGCAAGGCCCCAAGTTCAATTCTTGGTACAAACAAACAAACAAATAAATAAGTAAAGTAAAGTAAAAATGTGAGGTTGGCTGATCTATGCATGCTACTAGAAAAAAGGAGAGGTCTGGAGATGGAAACCAGAGGAGCAGGTTAATGTGAACAATCAGAGCTAATTGTGGCTTGAATTAAATTTAGTCTCATTGACATAAAAAGAATAAGGATGTAGTGAAGCAGTGAACTTTTAGATTTTAGTAGAGGTTTGAATATAGAATCTATATACCCATAATAAAACCTTTCACTATTAACCATAGATGAAGTTAATGAGTAATAATTACTCATTAAGATCAAGTCACTGACACTGAAAAGATGCACTCTTAGATTGTTTCAGTTGTTGTAGTGTGTATAGTTGGGTGGTTTTGAGATAGTTCTGGAAACTAAACTGCTGGTGCTATAAAAATATCTGTAATACATACTCATTTTTATTTTAGTTCAAAGAAGAAATTTCTAAACGCTTCAAATCACATACTGATCAACTGGTATTGATATTTGCTGGAAAAATTTTAAAAGATCAAGATACTTTGAGTCAGCATGGAATTCATGATGGACTCACTGTTCACCTGGTTATCAAAACACAAAACAGGTATGGTTTCAGAAGTCACATAGCTTTAAATTGTAGTTAGTGTTTGTGTTTCTCTTTTTAAAAGAATCAGCCTTGGATTTAAGGGCTTTTCCCTGTCATTAATATTTAAACAACTAAAATTCCTTTATTGCTGTTGATAGCAGTGTTATTGGACTATGTTTGTTGAATAACCTTAATATTTTATTAGGTTCAGCAGTGTTTCATCATTGAATGTAAATTATTTAAAATTTGTAATAAGCAAATTAATCCATTTTTGCTATTTTTCTTTAGGGAAATTCTTCTACAAAGATCTTGAGTGATTGCTCTTTAGTGAACTATAAATCAGTAATTGTATTTTCTTTAAATCTAAGACACACTCCAGTTTTAAAGAGAAACCTTTATTTTGTGTTTCACTGAGAAAGTATACTCCTGGTTTATTGTTACTTAACATTTTTAAATTTTTTTGTGTTAGAGCTCCTTTAAACTTACCTGGGTATGGGATTTTATCATGTGACTCTAGTGTATACATTCAAAGAAAATGTATATGAAATAAGTTAGGTAAAGCCTTCCTAGATCTACTTTAGATTGGGAGTCTTCCTTTGACTTAGTCATTAGTGTCCATATTTTTCCACACAGTATCAAACTATGCTGTTCTCTCTAGAATTTTGGCAGTGGAGTATTTTTTAAAAGAGAGCTATAGTGTTTCTCTAGAATTTCTCTAGAATTTCTCTAATTTTTCAAGGCATTGGCATCTATTTAGCAAGATTTATGTTGGTGTTTCCTCAGCAGCAAATGTTTGCTTTACTAATAAATTTATTCTTCTTGTTCTGTTTCTGTAATATTTCTATACACATCAGAACTTCTTTCAGTACCAGTTAATGATGTAATGTTTTGGAGAACACTTGGTGTGCTGTACTCAGCATAGGTGGGACACCCATGTCCTCAGCCCTAAGCCAAAGGAAGCCCTGCAGAGCCCACGTGTGTAGGCATTGCAGTTAATGCCTGACCACCAAGCCATTGAAACATCCTGATGGTCTAGATATCAAAATGGAAAGTTGAACACAGACCGAAGGAAGCTGTGAGATTCAGTATTCTTTAACTGATATCAAATGAAAGGGTTCTCTTATAAAGTCTATACTTAAAAATATTAGGTAATAAGTGCTGGGCGCCGTGGCTCATGCCGATAATCCTAGCACTCAGGAGGATTGCTAAGAGTTTAAGTTTAGCTTGAGCTACATAGTAAGTTCAAGGCCAATCTGAACTACAAAGTGAGACCTTGTCTCAAAAAAATTAGGTAATAACTAGTTATTATATTGATTTCTCAACCTTTTAATGAAATGTCATTTTTCACTTTAACAATTTTAAGGATCTAAGTAAAAAATTAGAACTAAGTTCTGTAGAACTGGAAGAGGGTAGTTTAAAAAGTTGTTTATATGGTCAAGTTTATTTAAGTATGACTATTTATTGATTGTCTTCTGTATGGTGAGCTACATCCTTTTCATATATAATCAATCAATAGGAAAATATTTGTGTATATTATGAATTATGTTTTACTATTTATTTTATAAAGGCTTACTGTTTGTTTTTGCTCCTAGTGCTTAGGTACTTCAAGGTATTTATGATAATTTGAGCTGGCCTGGGAACTCACCCTTTGTTTCTGGGCATTGGGATTTCAGAAGTTCTTTTAAAAAATAACTGGTTCCACTCCTTACATTGTAATTTAATTATTTTCCCTAGGTCTCAAGATCATTCAGCTCAGCAGACA
This sequence comes from Petromus typicus, assembly GCA_004026965.1. Classification (NCBI taxonomy): domain Eukaryota; kingdom Metazoa; phylum Chordata; class Mammalia; order Rodentia; family Petromuridae; genus Petromus; species Petromus typicus. The sequence continues at coordinate 22,653 of PVIR01025201.1, read as the reverse complement.
AATAGCCCTGGGGGCAATGTTACTACTTCCTCAGCTCCAAACAGTAATTCTACATCTGGTTCTACTACTAACAATCCTTTTGGTTTAGGTATGTGTCTTTAGTTATTTTTATAGGAATGAAAAAGCAAAACCTTTACTTTCTCCCCTCATGGTGGTTTTAGATAAAATGAAAGAATAAATGTTAAGTCCTTTGAACAACAGTTTTAAAAGCCTTCTATAATTTTTGTAATGGTAGGGATTAAGAAAGTAGTTGACAATATAGGTATGCTTGATTATCTAATATCTGATTTAATTAATGGACAATTAGTGACCCCCTTTTTTTAAATAATGAGAAATAATAATATATATACTGCCTGATCTGCCTGCTAAATGATTACATCTGAGGAAATTTAGGCAATTGTTGATCACAGACTGGTGAAATGAATAATAATTGTTTCAGTTGTAAAATGCACATGATGAACTGCTGTAGTGACTTTTCCCACTGTCCTGAACACATGAAAGGACTGACACCTACAAGCAAGCCCAGTAGTTAAGGACTTTTCTGCACTAGCCAAAGCCACTTTTTTAATATGTTGAGATTCTTTAAGATTTTATTGAGAAAAAAATACTCAGGAGCTAACAAAAATGAACTGATAAATGAGTGGCTTAATACCTCTTTCAATTCTTAAGTTACATGGCTAGCACATAATTCATTTAGATGGTTTTTTTTTTCTTTATATTCACAATTTTCACGTATCAGTGATTGTCACATTTATCCTTTGCATAGGAGAATTTTAATTCAGTTGTACTATGACAGGTATATGTTGGAACATTTTTAGAATATGGCATGTATTGGCACACTCATATTTGCTTTTTTATTTTTCCTAATTTAAATGTTTGGTTCTTTTTAAAAATAATGTTATACTGAATGATTCTCTTGGTAGAAGCTAATAGTTTTGAATGGCAGAATTATTAATATGAAAAGAGATGAAGAAATCGTTTAGTGTTCAGACCTATAAAAGGTATTAAACCTCTCCCCTCTTCCTTCATTTTATAGGCAAAAAATTTTCAGGCTAGAGAAGCTTTTTTTTTTTTTAGGTTTTTTGAGACAGGGTCTCACTTTTGTGGTTCAGGCTGGCCCTGAGCTCAGCCTCAAACTCACATCACAGCAATCCTCCTGCCTCTGCCTCCCGAGTGCTGGGATTACAGGCGTGAGCCACCACGCCCAGCACTGTGGTATGTGGTACTGGTTGCTGCTGGGCGTGAGTCTCCCCGCCCAGTATTGTTAGGTGGTTACCGGGAATCCAACCCGGGTTCTTGCGCTTGCAAGACAGGTGCCGGAACCACTGAGCTAACTCCCCGGCCCAAGAGAAGCTTTTAAATAATTGGTTTGACAGCATATAGCTCCCTAAAATTCCTCCATTTGTAGTCTTACTCCTACCCCTAATTTCTGTTGCAGGGGCTTTGCTCCATCATTTACATCATTCCATTTATTTTTTATATTCAGCCTTTCTTTCTGCTGGTTGCTGTCCTCTATAAGAGCTATAGAATTCTTCTACCACTTTTTCTTAGTTTCCCTTTTCAGCTGTTTTTGGAAGAGGCTTTTCTATTTTTTGACTCTATTTCCCTGTCATTAAATTAACTGCACTCTTTTTACCCCTATTAGTTCCTTGATAAGATACCACTAACTTTTTAGATTACCACATACAGTAGACACTTGATTTTAAATAATCTCTAGTGCTTATAAATACCTAGAAATTTTCTTCCTTTAATAATACCAGTTGCATTTGTGGGGTGAGAGAGAAGAGCACGAGCACAAGAGCAAGCGCACGCGCGTTTTCCTATTCCTTACTCAGTATTGGTATTGTTTTGGGGTGGGGAGTGTGTGTGTGTGTGGCCACATTTATTTGTGTCTTTCGTTTGTTCTCTCTGTCCTGTCTTGGTGATTCCCAAGTTCGTGTTCCACCCTAAGAACTCTATGCCCTGTATTTCTTTTTGATATTGCCCAATATTCTCTAAGTAACTCATTTAGCCTGCATTTCCTCAGGTACTTCCAGGTATTCGTGATAATTTGATGACTTCAAGGTATTTATGATAATTTCCTTAGAAAACAAATGCAAAAACTTAGCATCTTGTTCCTTAGATGGCAACTTTGTCCCACCAGTGTCTTGGTCTGTAACCTCTTCTCTGTCCTGCTTCATGTTATTTCCCTTTGTCACTTCCTTGATGCATGCCTTGAGCTTTTTTTGTATGTGTAATGGTTGCCCTGTTTCCACAATACAATTACAAAAATTGCTCAAAAGAGTATTCTTAAAACCTTTCAAGTTTGTCCCCCCAGTCCCAGCTTATTTCGGGATAGTCTCCTCTGAGCTACATTCCTAGCCTTTTGAATTTTTAAAGATAGGATCTCACTGAGTTGCCTAGGCCACCCTTGAACTTGGAGTCTTTCTGCCTCAGCCTCCTGAGCATCTCATTGTATAGGCCAATATCCACTGCCATGATTGGCTTTGTCAGATCTCCTGGAAGATTGTCCTTTGTCTCCAGCCTCGTTTTTTTTCCATTTCAGCAGTTATTTCAATCATAGTGTAATAAGGGATGACCTTGAGTGCTCTGGCTTACTACAACAAAGCTTAGTTTCTTTCGACAAAGCTTTTGCACACTACATGTTTTTAAAATTGTCTGTGAGGCCCCAATCCACAGTCTTGTAGAGACACAAGCTCATGAAATTCTGCTATCTGTGGCATCAGCCCTTGGAACATGGTGAAAGAAGCAGCTGAACAATTTTAAGTTTGATTGGCACTGCTTTGGCTGGAAGTGTCACACATCATTTCTTGCATCCTTTGGCCATAACTTGTACATGACATATCCCAAGTGCAAAAGAAATGTAAGGCTGTCTGTGCCATTTTTGAATACTTCTTCCTGTCATATTCATACTGAATTTTTGGTGGTTTCAAGAATGCATTGATATATTTATTACTGTGTTTTTTGTACATTGCATTCAAACTTATCAGTATCATTTCTTCTCTGGAAAGCATCCAATCTCATGGGTGCTTTATTATTGTAGTGAACTTTGCAAATGTGTTGAAGTACTTATTCACATCCATATAGGTTTCTTTACCTCTTGTGTATCTTCCCTCTTACTCCCAACATGAAGTATACAGTTCCCGGCATATATAGAAAGTGCTGATTAAGTGAGGAATGAAGCATTTATTTGGTTGTATAATTTGCCAAGTAAACATTTTATGATATATATTAGGTTTTTCTCTGAGTTAAAGCCTTCTAAGAAGTCTCTACTTCTTCAGATTTCCTTTGCTATTTCTCTTGATAGCAGCAGCTCTGTTCTAACCAGATTGTGTAGGCAAATTCTACTTGCTAAACTTAAACTAGTATTGTGGAAAGAGATTATTAGAAATGTTCCGTGTAAATATTGGTCAGGAGGCTTCTCACTGAGCAGTATCCCCAGTGACTTTGGGGAAGACCCCCCCCCAAATTACGTGGTGAATAAGGTGATAAGGATGCACTGCAATGTTTTTACAAGGCTGCCTTTCTATTGAATGGCATTTGCAGCAGAATTCACAGTATTTTCAATAATACCTTGCTCTTGTAAAGATGTTTACAAAACAGACATTCCAGAACTGCATCAAGAAAGATGCAAGAATGATGGGATAAACGTGTTTAAAGTTAGGGGGAGGATTTTAAGTAGAATGAATGGTAAGGTGTCTTTTACTATACAGTTAATATTTAAACATTTACCATATGCTTTGATCATTATACTACACATAAAAGGGCTTTTTTAAAAATCACATTTAAATCTCAAAGTATAAACTTGACTAAAATTTCATTGTAGGAGTTAATTATGTAAGTAGTAGAAATTCTACTTTTAAAATGGTTTCTTTTTTATGTGCTTATTTGGTTTTTTTAAAATTGATTTTATTGGTACATTTTATATACATGTTATAATCACAATTGACACTGAGAATTTGTACCAGTATGTGACACACCTTCTCATTTTTTCCCCATTCTCCTCTCCCCTAAAATGGTTTCTTGTAATAGAGTGTTGAGTCAGTTAATAGTTTTCATGTATGAGCATAGTTGATGATAAAGTTCATGGCTAAATTTATGGGGTTTTTTCTCTCCTTATCCTCGTAGGTGGCCTTGGAGGGCTTGCAGGTCTGAGTAGCTTGGGGTTGAATACTACCAACTTCTCTGAACTTCAGAGCCAAATGCAGCGACAACTTTTGTCCAACCCTGAAATGATGGTCCAGATCATGGAAAATCCCTTTGTCCAGAGCATGCTGTCAAATCCTGACCTGATGAGACAGCTGATTATGGCTAATCCACAGATGCAGCAGTTGATACAGAGAAACCCAGAAATTAGTCATATGCTGAATAACCCAGATATAATGAGACAAGTATGTGGAAAATTTGTTCATTTAGCTAAAAAATTGTATATTTATTATTTAATTTTCCTTATTAACAGATGATCATATATGATCACATATGATCTCATATATACTGTCAAACTAAAAATAACCTCCTAATCATAGTTTAGGAAAACTAGGATTAAATTTAGATTATTTATTTATGCTCTGGATTTTCTGCTGTAGTTGAAAGTTAATTTTAAATAGTTTATTTGAAGGTATAAAAAGCAAGTCCAGCTCTGGAGATGGGTGAGTGACTCATAAGCAAATGCTTCCTTTATATTATTTGAATGTTAATTTGCTTTTTGAGCTGAAATCCACTGGGAACTATTTTAAATGATTTTCCGATTTAAATATAAACATTTTATGTTAAAGTTGTAGTGGCTTTTATTTATGATTCTAGAATTGGGTGATGCTCTACATTCTATAAAATCGAGTGTTTCCATACACTTGAGTGTAAAGGAATTTTGCTTTTAGGAGATTGAAAAAGGCTGAAGAAGTAGGGGGAAAAAGAAACCAGAATAGTTGTTGCATATTACTTTCTTGGTTACTATGCTGACTCAGGTTAACTGAAATCTCCCGTTTTATTTTTAAACTAACTTTTTCAAAGTCTAGTTTGATCATGTAGCACTTAATATAAGTGACTTCACTTTGAATTGGTCTAATGTGCTGGGGCTTTAGTGCAGGAGTCTACTAGTCCAAAATGTGGACCAGTCTTAAACTTCAGCAGTATGTTAGAGTAATCTTGTGTATTTCAGTCCTTTTTATTAAATTGGAGATGTTTTTCTTAGACATTGGAACTTGCCAGGAATCCAGCAATGATGCAAGAAATGATGCGAAACCAAGACCGAGCCTTGAGCAATCTAGAAAGTATCCCAGGAGGATACAATGCTTTACGGCGCATGTACACGGATATTCAGGAGCCAATGTTGAGTGCCGCACAAGAGCAGGTCAGGCCCTACGAGTAGCACTGTCTAACACACATCATGTGTGTGATTGAAGGATACTTTTATAGGGAATGTGATTGCATTAAAAAATAGTTCAGTGTTTGTTTTTGAATATGAAATTTTCTGTAAGGTCTTTTTGTTTTCTGTTACAGTTCGGTGGTAATCCATTTGCTTCCTTAGTGAGCAATACATCTTCAGGTGAAGGTAGTCAGCCTTCCCGTACAGAAAATAGAGATCCACTGCCCAACCCTTGGGCTCCACAGACTTCTCAGAGTTCTTCAGCTTCTAGTGGCACCACCAACACTGTGAGTGGCACCGCTGGTAGTGCTACTGGTGGCACTACTGGGCAGAGTACTACTGGGCCAAATTTGGTGCCTGGAGTAGGAGGTATGTATATAATTATTCATGATTTTTTCATTATCTTAATCATGAAAATATTATTACCATGTTGATATTTTTTGTGTATTTGTGTGAACATATAATATATATTGTTTTGAGAGGGAGGATAAAATTGTGTGCTTAAAAGGTACAACATGATGCTTTGACCTATGTACATTGAAGATGTATTAAAGTCATTAACATTCATATCTCTTCATATACTTCCTGTTTTCTTGGGGGAGAATAGTCTTTAGCAATTTTAGGGTATTCCATATGTTAGTATTATAATTATAAAGCTATACATTGTATACATTAAATGTTGAGAATTTATAGAAAGATTTGAGCGAAGGAAGGTAGCACATTGGGGTGGCCCGGAGCAATGAAAGAATTACTCAACTAGTGCTAATCCACCTTCCCTATTTAAGGGTGCACCCCAGTGATCTAACCTTCCTTGAGCCCTGCCTCCTGAAGGTTACACCACCAGTAGGTAGTAAGGGACCATGTCTATACAAATAGGCCTAGGGGGACACGGATCCTAACCATAGCAGTCTTTAACATGTAAGAAAGTCTTTACATCCTTGGCATGTAGGAAAGCCGAACTGGAAAAAAACATGGGCGCATTTCCTGTAAGGTGAGAGTGCTTAATATATTTTAGGAAATGCCTGAGTCTTGGCAGAGGAAAGATGGTATTATGGGTGAGGAACTTTAAAAAATGGAGAGAGTAACTGATAATCAAAGTGTTAGATATTCATTTATAAAATACAAGTTTGTGGGTATAATGCAGGTTTAATAAACACTGAAGTAGTACCATTTTTTTGAGACAGGGTTTTAGACTCTGTCAGTTTTGAGATTTGCCTTGCAATATGGGCTGGCCCTGAATGCTGTGTAGCCAAGGCTGACTTCCAGCTTGAGGCCATCCTTCAGCCTTAGCCTCCCAGTAATAGGTGTGCATGTACTACCACGTCTAGCTCCAGTAGTACCATTTTTAAATCAAGCAAAGATAATCCTGTATTCTCCTTATGGATTTGGTTCTCACTGTCTTTTGAGAGAGGTGCATTGTAAGAATTATAGAGCAGATAGAGCAGAGATTTTAACTGATACACTGATTAATAGACTATTGAGTTTTTTCTTTTTAATAATGTGGTTGTTGATAATAGCAGGTATCTAACAAAAATTGTTTTATAGCTTGTTACTGACGTTTTTAATTTGATAATGTTCCAACATTTTAATAATGTTGGCATCAAAGGAATCAATAACTAGCAAAAATGAGCATATTTTGCCAATTGTCAACATACTGATACTGTTCTAGATTCATATTAGCTCTTTGAAGTTTGGTACTTATCACATATATCTACACAAATACATCTTGTATCAAAAGAAAAGAGATTTCCCCCCTTTTTTATGGTGACATAATATAGCAGTAATCAAGTATTTTCCTCAAAGATACCTAATAATGAGAAGAATGTACCTTCAGAGGGTAAGATTTTGTTTAATTGGGGACCACAGTGTTCTGTATTAAAATTTTGCAAATGTCCATCTGTTAGTATGGATTGGACTTCTGTGTCCTTTGAGGTATGGGCTCATTTCCAAAGTATATGACTTAAACAGTATTTATATTCATCAGTTTGGAAGGCATTTATAGAATTCTAATAGATGATTTTGCATTTAGCATGCCATTGCACTGCAGAGCAATCTTAAAATAATAACATTTGCTGACCCATTAAGAATGCCGTTCAGAGCTGTTAGTGGTGTTTTTAATTTAAACATCAGTGTTGTTCCCAGTATCCTTAATTCCTGGGCCAGGCACTGTTCTCCTCAAAAGGTTAGCATGGATTTGGCTGCTGATGGCTTGCCTTGACTGGCTACTGTGACAGTTGGAGATTTAGCTTTGGTTGCATCCTTATTTTCAGTTTTTAATTTTGCAACGAAATTGAGCTGCAATGAGATAGTTCGTTTTAATTTTATGACTTTTCTGATCATTGCTTATAAGTAAGAATATTGTGATAAGTGCTTAGTCTTGTCTCTGCGTGTTAAAAATTCCTTAATGCCTGCCATTACGTAGTCCATTTTCGTCTTTCTTCTACCATGATTGGTATGCAGTGGTAATTAAAAGAACAGAGTGCTACATAGCACTTAACGTGACACGAGTTATGATTAAGTCACTGGTGTTTGTTATACTGAGCAGCCGTGTGAACAGTGATTGTACCACAATTTTTTACATGAGCTCGCTGCTGTTTTTGTAGCAGAAAAGCACCGTGAGCAGTAAATGAGTCTGAATGACTGTGCTAATAAGATGGCATTTACAGATACTGAAATTTGAATTTCAAGTACTTGGCACATTTCATAAAAGATTCATTAATTTTTTTTTTTTTTCCTAAGCTACTTAAAAATGTGAAGTTATTTGGCCAGGGATTTAGCTCAGTGGTTTCAACATCTGCCTTGCCAATGCAAGGTCCCAAGTTCAGTCCCTGATAACTACATACCACAATGCGGGATGTGGTAGCTCACAACTGTAATTCCAGCACTCAGGAGGCAGAGGCAGGAGGATTGCTGTGAGCTTGAGGCTGACCTGGACTACATAGTGAGCTCAGGGCCAGCCTAAACTACAAAAGTGAGATCCTCAAAAAAAAAAAAAAAGTTATTTACCTACGGGCTGTACAAAAACAAGTTTGTGGATCAGATCTGCCCTGTGGTTTGCCAACTTGTTTTATGATATTCTTGGATACTGCTATGTGTAACAGGTTATATAAAATTATATATTATATATCTTTATTATATTTTATTATTATATTTATATTACATATATTACACATTATATACTTTTAAATTGAAATTTCCAACTTGAGAAAATAGGAGGAAAATTATAAACAACAGAATTTTAATAAACTAAAGGATAAATGGGAACAGTCAAATGTGTTAAGCCTGGTAAAGGTATATTAGATGAAAAACAAAAGGGAAATGAAAAAACTAATGAGTTTAAGTCAACATAAATTTTAGGGTATATTTGGCTTTGAGTGTATTTAGTCAACAGTTGAAAATCAGGGTATGTTAGTTTCCAGACAAAATTTGCCCATATACTTCAGTCGTCATATATAATATTGTAAATGTAGCTGTAGCTCTCTGCGAAAAAGGAGAGAAAAATGAGAATAATCACAAGCATTTACATATTAACCAATGCAGAGATTGCAGATTCCCTATAAAGTAGTATATTTGTTCCATTTTACAGATGAGAAAATGTAATTGTGAAGATGATTAACTGGCCGAAAGTGGTATAGTTAGGATGGGTTAGAATTAGGTAATCTAGCTCCAGATGGTACTGTGAGTCACTGTTCTCTGAGGTTTCTTAAGTGTGAAGCCCGGCGTTTCACTCTGAAATGTCCCATGATTCTTGGAAGACGAGGGTGGAGGCTGTTCCACTCCCAGTACAGAGAGGCCACCTTCATTCTGAAGTGTGAGCATAATGAGTGCTGACAGGGATTCCCACTGAGATGGAGCTCTTTCAAACCTGGAAGAAAGTTGACTCAGACTTAGGGAAGTTTTCGGCAGTCATTTTCCTCTGATTTTGCCTTACGTTAACTTTAGAACCTAGTCCTGTCGCAAATATGACTGTACTGTAAATGTAACCAGAATTTTAAACTCACACCGGCATATGCTTGTCATGTACTTTGGGATATCTCAGCTTTATTCTTTCTTGGTTCAATTTATATTTAATATGTATAAAGAAGTCCTGCTTTGCATACATTCCACTACCCTAGCAGATGCCTGCAAATAGAGTACCGATTAATAGATACTGTATTTTTTGTTACATGTACATACATGTATACATACATATGTACACAGATTTAGTGCTTTTTCTTTCCATCTTAACTAAGCACTTAATCATGAGTGGTGACCTTAACTTTGCAGTTTGCGAGGCAAAAACACAACCAGTATGAACTTCTTTTTCTTCATAGTCTTACAGCCACAACTTTCTCCCTTACTGTAGATATTAGCAACCTCATCATGCTTTTTTTTCTTAATTGAATTCTTTATTGGTACGTTTTACATACATACCACGATCACACCCAACATTGGGAAATTTGTGCCAGTATCATCATGATTTTCTTTTTTTCTTAAGTCATAAATTTTTACCTCTTTGCTTAGGGGAGAGCACATGGTGTATCTCATTTGCCAGCAGCACATCTCTTGTGCTTTGGAGTGTTATTGAGTAAAATAAGGATTGCTGGCATACCACCCCCGCCTGTGACAGATGGGTGGGCAGCAAATGCACTGTGAGTGTGCTGGACGACAGGCACAGAGCTGGAGCTTGAGAGTCATCATGCTGCTCAGGACAGCATGCAACTTAAAATTCATGTATTGTTATTTCTGGAATCTCTCATTTTGGGACCACAGGCAGTTGTGGGTAATTAAGGCCACATGAAGTGAATCTGTTGCTATATTATACTCACTTATAGTTGCTAAAATTTAAGTGCAGTGTATATTGTATTAAGTTTTAACGTTTATGTGTTCCTTAATATATCTTTTTTCCAAAACAAACTTTCAGCTAGTATGTTCAACACACCAGGAATGCAGAGCTTGTTGCAACAAATAACTGAAAATCCACAACTCATGCAGAACATGCTGTCTGCCCCCTATATGAGAAGCATGATGCAGTCTCTGAGCCAGAACCCTGACCTGGCTGCACAGGTGAGTTTGGAATTGCATTAGAAAGGACTGCAGCGTGAATTGAAGTAATAATCTAGTCCAGTGAGGATCCTGGCACAGTTGTGTTGTTCCAGAAACATAGGTAAATTACTTCTCCAGTATTTGGATAATTTGTTTCTTTGTAATAATAACATGTCACATTTAATCACTTCTGCCATTCATTGGCTAGACAGTGTGCTATTCATTAACTAGAATGTAGAACAGATGTTACATTATATCTATACATACGGAGTTAGGAAATCAGTATAAAAATTTCAGATTGCTCCAAGTGTCTTGCGGCAAAGCTCTTCTATGAAATACAGATCCTAAAAATGATTGAAACAGTATTGACACAATTGAAATGCCCATATTTTAGTTAGATTTCTCAGATTGTAATATTATGCTAAACATTGCACCTGTAAATCAGCCTGAAATTCTTCATTAAAAGCAAAGAGTGGGGGCCAGGGATTTAGCTCAAGTGGTAATACATCTACCTTGGAAGCACGAGGGTCTGAGTTCGATCCCTGATTGCTGCCAAAAAATTTAAAAGGAAAAGTGTAAGTTGTGGAAACAGTGTTTTTATTCTTTTCAATATAGGACCCCCCTATTCTGGTTAGTGTACTGGTCTTCAATTCATTTATAAATTTTATTTGTCTCTGAGAAGACAAAAAGTAAGAAAATGAATGTCTCAGTACTGGCTGAATCATTCAGGATTTCCTGAAAATCATTTCAGGATTACCTGAAAAGCTTTGAAAACAGTATGGATGCTTGGGTTTCAATCCCACCCTGAGGATTTTGATATATTTGGATAAGGTACTTGCTTATATAGGTGCCTCAAGTTCTGCACCAGAGGGCTTGAAAATCAGGAGGATGGGAAATGAGTTTTGGTCATCTATAGTTTATATTTGTTGTTTTTAAAAAATAGAGTATGGTCTGGCATCTAATCTCAGTTGCTGGAGTCTAATGTAGGATTAAAAGTTTGAGGCCACCCTGGAAACTTAGGGAGACACTGTCTCAAAAATAGCTAAGTAGATAGATAGGTAGATGGGGCTGAGAATGTATGTATGTAGTTAGTGGAACAGTGCATGCCTAACACACATATGGCCCTTTGTACTTAATCTCATTTAAAAAACCTTTTCTAAATTATTTCAGATGAAATGGTTTTTGTTGTCTAAACTGTAAGGCCACAGTGATAAAAATATATTGCAGATGTCTTTGAGATATAATCTTTATAATTGTGCCCTCAAAAATTTTGTGAAATTGGGTGAGGTGCAGTGGTGCAAACCTTAACTCTGTCACAGTTGGGAGGCAGGCCAGGAGGATCTGCCCTCCTTCAAGCCTGGCTCTTGTAATCTGTGAGTGAGACTTGGTCTTAAAATTAAGAAGGGTTATAGAGATAGCTTGATGTGAAGGCCTTAGGTTGGGAATGGTAGTGAAAAGGGATATAAATATAGAACAAGTTTTTAGGAAAATTTTCATATTTATAGTTAAGCATGTTGGGGCCAGGGGTTTAGCTCAGTGGTTCTGGCACCTGTCTTGCAAGCACAAGGGCCTGGGTTCGATCGCTGGTAATCACATACAACAATACCAGGTGTGGTGACTCACACTCGCTAGCACTCAGTACCACATACCACATACCACAGTGCCGGGCGTGGTGGCTCCTGTAATCCCAGCACGCAGAGGAAAAGGCAGGAGGATTGCTGTGATGTGAGATTGAAGCTGAGCTCAGGGCCGGCCTGAACCACAAAGTGAGATCCTGTCTCAAAATATATAGAATAAAATAAAATAAAATAATAGTAGAATAAAATAAAATAAAATATGGGTACAAGGTACATTTATGAAAGATTATTTTAATAAAATGAAAATTATCAGACTGAGTTACTATTAAAGCCAGTTTAATGTAGTCAGAGATATTTTTGATAGTGAGTGGAGCTAAAATGTTCCATTTGTTTAAAGTAAGTGTACAATCATGTACATAGAGTGTTCTATTTATATGTCTTCAGGTGCATATTTGGCTGGCTAATAATACGTGAGTGTGATCTTGCTCATGCAGTGTGATTGCGGTGATCACACTTCCAGTGTTGTACTACATCATGATAGGTCCGTGTTTGCCCTTCCACTTGCTTTTGTTACTCCCAACATAAAATCGACGGAGTGCTCCATGTGGTTTCTTTTCTTATAGATGATGTGGAAATTTTCACACTGTTCTTGAGTGTAAAATGAAAGTTTGTAGTTTTTCTATTCTGCTTTTGATTTATATATTCAAATATTTTCTGAAGTTTTTACAGTAATTAATGGTGACATGCAGTCAGGTAAGTTAGGTGAAATGTCCTAATCAAATGAAATGAAGTGTTTTTTTTTTTTTTGAGAAAGAAAAAGATGACTTGTTTTTTCTAGGTTAGTTTTTTCTAGGTTAGATCTTGAAAAGTAAATGTGATACTTCATTAGTGTGTTTGTAAAAATACTATGCTTGATTAAATAAGCGGTAGGTTGGTTGTCCTCAAATAGGCATTAGTTTACTTACTGTCAACTTATTAGTCACTTTGAAAATAAATAACTACATATCAGTAAAACTGCGTCTAACTTTTTTTTAATTGTGTTTAACTAACCAGTCACCTTGCCACAACAGATGAACTAAAGGAGGGAGGGGATTTTTCTCTTCCAGCATTTATATGTATTTGCTCTTAAATATGGTTAACTGTTTGAGGGCAAGGATCATTTCCACCCAGACTTTGGACAGGTAAATAGGCTATTAGTAAATCATTGTTAGCTGACTTTTTACTTTTGGGGAAATGCTGTAAAAGTTTTTTCAAAGCTATGAGAATTTACTAGTTTCTGGTTTTTGCTGATTGTGTATTGTAATCTTATTTTCAGGTTTTCCAACATCATGTTAACATTGGCCCTGACTTTTAAGTTCTTAACACCTGTTGAAGGTTAGGCGATGTGCCACTTCTCTCATCTCTGGTGGTAGTGAGGTGAATCCAGATGCTAATCTTGGTGTTCTCTAATGGATTTACATCTTCCAGGTCTTAAACACATTTTAACTTTTTCCAGAGGATAGTTGGCTACGTTTTGGCTGATTTTTCACCTAGCAGCTCCATTTCTCTGGCAAGTTGGTTGCTGTTTTGTGGTGTAATACTAGCTGTCTTGCAGTAGGCAGGTAGATACAGTGTTTCAGATCTGGATTTTCTCTGTGCTTGCCTTTGGGTGTGGAGGTTTCTAAGCAAGCCTTGTAGTTTCATGTTTTGAAGTTTATCCTGTCAGTGTAGCACAAAACGTTTTTACAGGAGAGCCATTAACTCCCGTTTTTCTTTCAAAGGCAAAAATTCACCTTTACTCAAGGAAAAGCCTAAGAAAAATGATTACTTTTACTTTTTAGGATATTGCATGCATGTCATTATCATAATCTCTATTTTCATTGAGAGAGACGATGCCCCCCCCCACAGCTCTCTTACAGACAGTATTTCCCTTTCTCCTTTTTAATTTGTTCTGCCTTCCTTCCTTTTAAGTGCCACCTTAGGCACTTGGGAAGGTAGAATATTAAACAAGGTACATTACTTGTTTCAGATATTTCCAGTTAAAATTGTTTGAACACTTGCCCCATAGATGATGCTGAATAATCCCCTATTTGCTGGAAATCCTCAGCTTCAAGAACAAATGAGACAACAGCTCCCAACTTTCCTCCAACAAGTGAGTAAGAAAAGATGCTAGCTATCTTCGTAATGATTTGCTTGAAATAGTTTGATGATGAACATTTTCCTTCTCTTCTTTGGCTGATGGCAAAACATAGACTAGGTGATACTGCTCCCAGATTGCAGGAATTCAGCTTGATCCCGTTTGAGCCCCATTTCACTGCTGATCTTTGCTTGATATTTCTTAAACATAAATTCTAAGGAAAGGACCTTTTTTGAGAGTTTAGGATTTTGAGCGCTTTGTTAATACCATGAGCCATTTCCTTTCACTTTACTAACTTAGAAGTGCTTCTTTGTGTCATGTTACATTTTGTGGTTTTAATCTTGAGTAACAGGAAAGAGCTACCCTATTTTATTTTACAGGTTTTGTTTCTTTGTAATGTTATAATTTCTTCCAAATTAGTAGAATTCCTATTTTCTAAGGGGGAGAGCTCATTTCCTCATATTTGGAATTAGTAAGATTACAATTGTCATTGTTGGCATGTTTTAGTATAAAAATGTATTTGAGATTGCTATGGCATTTTATTTAAAAAGATAAAAGAAAGTGTTGGTCGTTTTGAAACTGGTAGTGCTGAGTCTTTTTCGGTTATACACATGATTCTCAGGATGTAAACCATTATCCAAGGTTAGTTGGTGTCCTTGATCTTACTGTAAATGATGTAAGCCAATGTTTTGGTCAGTCATGTGTTGCATATTTGGAAGTAGTGAAGCTAAACTGAGGGTATACGTATTAACTTCAAATGTGGGCCTATTGTTTTTGTGTACATTTTCGTTAAAATTGTTACTTCAGCAACAGATAGCACTTTGTTAGGAGGAATGTGTGGCTCTCATCATATTACCATGTTGTATAAATTGTGCATTTGGAGTTTGTCTCTCAGAAATACTTTATTCTGTTGGAGAAGGGAACGAGTCGTGGCATCCACAATCAGTTGTAGCTCCTGATTGCTCTCTGTTATGAAACTGGCTTTGATAATGGGCTTGGGAGGAGGTTGAATGATGATTTGCACAGGTTTGCTGTCAAAGAGGACTTGTGTTTATTTTGGGAAAGAAATTATGGATTACCAGTGTCTGGGAATAAGATTTAGATTTTCTCCAAAAACCTAGAAAAGTTGTAAAAATTTACCTTCACTGGTTTTAATTCCTTTGTAACCATTGTTTTTCTTTCTTTCTTAGATGCAGAATCCAGATACACTGTCAGCAATGTCAAACCCTAGAGCAATGCAGGCCTTGTTACAGATCCAGCAAGGATTACAGACTTTAGCCACAGAAGCCCCTGGCCTTATCCCAGGGTAAGTTTATTTGGGGAGGACTATGAAAGTGCATGATGGTTACTTTCTCTGAAGACACATTTAATATCATTCTCTTATTTAATTTTTTTTTGGTTGAGATTAGTAGTAGAGTTTTCAGAATCACAGATGTTTATTTAAGAAGATTGCTTCTATGTTAAAATGTGATTTGAGGGCCAGGCATGTAGCTCTACGGTACCTGCCTGGCGAGCAGGAGTCCCTAAGTTAGATTCTGGTAATGGGAGGTCGGGGGTGGGGGGGCGGAGTTTAATGAACTGTCTTATCTGATCAGGGCTGATTTCTGTATTGTGTTTTCCCTAGGTTTACTCCAGGTCTGGGAGCATTAGGAAACACTGGAGGCTCTTCCGGAACCAGTGGGTCTAATGCTGCACCTAGTGAAAATCCAAGCTCCACAGCAGGCACCACTGAACCTGGACACCAGCAGTTCATTCAGCAAATGCTGCAAGCTCTTGCTGGAGTAAACCCTCAGGTGACAGTTCTTTTTTCTATTAAAGTTTGCATACTATCACATTAGAATGTTCAAAAGGAAAAAAGAAGTAGCAGGCCATTGGTGTTCAGGCCAGTGAAGAGCATGATTTTAAAGATACTGAATCTATAAACAAACATTACAGAAATTGTTAAGCTTGGATGATTTATTAGGTACTAAAGAAACGTTTGTTTATCAAGGTAATTTTTAATTTTTTTAGAAGTGGCGTTCTAAAAATTTATTCCTCTTTTAAATATCCATCTGAAAATCATTTGAAATAGACTTTACTATAAAAAATTTGTTTGGGATGGATAGAAATTTGATTATACTCAATACCTCCAGGATAGCTGGACTCTATCGTTAGGATTTCTTTCAAAGTAAAATACAGATCACTTCACTCTACTACCCACCATATACCACCTCTTGTGGTAACATGTTACGTTTCTACACCTTAAAAATGCAGATGCCCTCAGTGATATTTTTGCATCTATAAATGTTATTGGTTTTACTAAGAAAGTACCATTACAGAAGGATGATTACCGGGTCAGACCTCAGGTTGTCCCCAAACTTCTTCATGGAAAAAATGTTCTAAGGTGTGTCTACTAGGTGCTGAATTGTACCTGTCCCCCCAGTCGGCATGTGTTCGCGATACATAATAATCACCTGCATTTTGTGGAGCATACGTGATGTTTTTTTTTTTTTTTTTTTTAGGTTTTTTTGAGACAGGGTCTCGCTTTGTGGTTCAGGCTGGCCCTGAGCTCAGCCTCAAACTCACATCACAATCCTCCTGCCTCTGCCTCCTGAGTGCTGGGATTACAGGCGTGAGCCACCACGCCCGGCACTGTGGTATGTGGTACTGGTTGCTGCTGGGTGTGAGTCTTCACACCCAGTATTGTTATGTGGTTACCGGGGAATCAAACCCGGGTCCTTGCGCTTGCAAGACAGGCGCCGGAACCACTGAGCTAACTCCCCGGCCCCCATACGTGATGTTTTTGATCCCTTTTCCTTGTTTTTCCTTCTTTCCTCCCTTCTCATCTTCCCCATCTCCAAAGTCTGCCTTCATCTTTCCTTCCACCTCTCCTTATTTTATTTATATTTTGGCTTTATTTATAAAGCTTTTGGCTATTATTTATATTTTATCTATTTATATTTTGGCTTTCTCTTATTAAAAAAACCATGCAATATGTCACCTTCTGTCTCTGACTTCACCAGACATTATGGTCTCAGCCATTTATTTTTTTAAAAGTGATGTGAATTCATCTCCTTTGTGGCTAACTAAAATTACATTGTGTACAGCATTCAGAAAATGTGGTGAATGTTTAACCAGCCCTTAGGAGACAGAGGCAGGAGGATCGCCATGAGTTCGAAGCCAGCCTGAGTACATAATGAGACCATGTCTCAAAAAGAAGTTTTAAGTTAAAAACAATTACTGCAAAAGACATCTTGCCATTAATCCCCTTAACTCCTCCCCATCACTTGGAACACACTTGCCCCATCATTCTTGCCACTTTCTGGAGCAGTTCTGGAAGTCCTCTTTTGTGAGTGTTTTAGGGTATGTTTGCTGTCACTAATAAGCGCGGTTCAGTGGGTAGACAAGTGTGTAAAGCGTCATGGTGTGTCCTCAGCCACCTTATTCTCTAGGTCTGCCACAGTGTGACTCTGGCTCTTCCCAAAACCAAAATGACCATGATAGGTAAATGTTTGGAGTAGATTCAGGACATTAAGGCACCTGGGCAGTGCTTCTAATGACACTCATATAAGAAGATCTGCAGAACTGCTTCAGCATTTGGGAATGACAGTGGAATAAGTTTTCAAAACAAGGAGTATGAAAGATTTGGGTTTTGGAGTTGTTATGTAAGTTGAACAACATCTAATCTGTTATAAGCTGGCCAGGATTTGATGTGCCTGAATTATAATAACTAGCAATATGTTTGTGAGCCTGAGACCAGAATAAAATGGTTAGTACTGAAGTTGAATCTACATTCTAAGCTTCTGTGGAACTTTAGATTTTTATGTGAAGGACACTGGCTTATAAATAAGTTACTCACCGTGGGCTGAGGATTTAGCTCAGTGGTTCTGACATCTGCCTGGCAAGTGCAAGGTCCCGAGTTCAATTTTCAGAAATAACTACATACCACAATGCTGGGTGTGGTGTCTCACTAATCCTAGCACTCGGGAGACAGAGGGAGGAGGATTTCTGTGAATTTGAGGCTGGCCTGGGCTACATAGTGAGTTCAGGGTCACCCTGAACTACATACAAAGTGAGATCCTGTCTCAAAAAAAAAAAAAATTTAGGGCCAGGGGTTTGGCTCAGTGGTTCCGGCACCTGTCTTGCAAGCGCAAGGACCCGGGTTCAATCCCCAGTAACCACTTAACAATACTGGGCGTGGAGACTCATGCCCAGCAGCAACCAGTACCACATACCACAGTGCCGGGCATGGTGGCTCACACCTGTAATCCCAGCAGTCGGGAGGCAGAGGCAGGAGGATTGCTGTGATGTGAGTTTGAGGCTGAGCTCAGGGCCAGCCTGAACTACCAAGCGAGACCCTGTCTCAAAAATCCTAAAAAAAAGAAATTTAGCTGAGTTACTCAAAATGAATTATCTAAATTTAAACTATTTGTGTCTATATGGTTGAACCTAGGGCCTTGTGCACATTGATTATATGTTCTGTTGACTTGCGTGCCCAGGGTTTTTTTTTTTTTTTTTAATGACGGTGACATGATGTTCAGGTACAAACTGGACTAAACTTGTTCATTTTTGCATACTAGGGAGTGAACACAGAGCCTTGTACATGGTGGTCAAGACTTTATGCCTGACTTATATCCCTATTAATATTAATGGAATGTAAATATATGGGATCTGTTTCAAAAGAAATGTTGCTTTTAAAGCTCAGTATATCAGCATGTTAAGAAACAGTTAAATTTTCTAAAAATTTAGGCACAGCACAGACTGCTTTCCTTTAGAATTTATCTTTCTGTTTTTAAACAGCTACAGAATCCAGAAGTCAGATTTCAGCAACAACTGGAACAGCTCAGTGCAATGGGGTTTTTGAACCGAGAAGCAAACTTGCAAGCACTGATAGCAACAGGAGGTGACATCAATGCGGCCATTGAAAGGTTACTGGGCTCTCAGCCATCATAGCAGCATTTCTGTATCTTGAAAAAATGTAATTTATTTTTGATAACGGCTCTTAAATCTTTAAAATACTTGCTTTACTTCGTTTTGACTCTTGGAATTCTGTGCTGTTCTAAACAAGCCCAATACGCTGTATTTTAAGGTGGAATGCAGTAAGATGTGTGGGTCTTTCTTTGTTTTTCTTTTGTGGAACAGTGGGAATCAATGCTTTTCATTTAAGGCTACTGCATGCATGAAACATTTCTGCATTCATTGTAATTTTTTAAAATCACCTCTTGTAGTTGGGTGAACAGATTTGTCCTGCATCTGTCCAATTTATTTGCTTTTTAAACATTAGCCTATGGTAGTAATTTATGTAGAATAAAAACATTACAAAGAAGTAAATCATTTGCGCTCTATAATTTGTGGTACAATATTGCTTATTGTGACTCTGGCATGTATTTTTGCAACAAATGCTGTAAGATTTATACTACAGACAACTTTTGCTTTATTTGTATACAGTATAAAGAGCATATCGGGACCACATTTTTAGAAATGTGCTATGTGATACGTTACATGCACAGAGCACTTGTAACCAATGAAGTAAGGCAAGGAAATACTTCTAAAGCTTAGTGTTTCCTACCTATGTGGAATCTTACAGCGTCTCTGATAACAGCACCCAGCAAAGAGTGCCAGATAATACAGTAGAGAAGCTGATCTGGTTGTCTGTTTAGGGACGTAATTGTACAGACAGCATAATGTGACATTGTCTCCGCAGTCACAGATGGATTGTAAATTACTTTAGTCCTTGTTCAGATGGAGGGAGCTCCGTAGCGTGTAACCTAAAATGCCTTTGCTAGGACTTTTCAGCTTCTCCCATGTGTAGTTTTAAGAGACATTACGATTCACAATTGAAATGTTGCTTTCACTGAAATTGTTAATGTTTCAGTTACTTTTAATCACCATATTAAAAGTAGTACTATCTTTTGGGTTTATCAGTTTTCTCATGCACAGGCAGTATGAATTTAAAATGATTTGTGAGCCACTTGTTTCTGAAGTGTTTGGGTAGTTCTGTTAAAAACTAGTTAAATATTGTGCTTTTCAGGGCCTCAGAAAGGGGAAATGGGGGAGGGGGGCAAGATGGAATTGATCCTGTTTGGGCCAGCCTAAACTAAATAACACTGGCAACCAAGATTCTGTTAGAATTTCTGTGCATTTAGTGTAGTAATGAAGTGTCATTGGGGTGAAAAACAAAGAGCCGTTTTAACAATGTCGAGTACATTTGGCTGTTCTGCAGCCTTGTTCTTCCCTCCCCAAAGAAGTTCTGTTTGCCTAACTCTCAAACTCTTGGGGTGGTACATTCCTTTAGGACCAATTAAAACCTAACTTGGAAGTCAGTAATATATTTGGCTGACTCGGGTTCAGTATTCTCTTAGGTCATTCATTGTATTCTTTCATGTATAATTACAGGAATTATAATGTTAAAGTAACCTAAATGAGTGCAGACCAATAAAATGAAGGAAAATACAGGTTGAATCCATTAATTCTCTAAGTTGCTTGCTATTAATAAAGGTCAAGAGGCCACTGCACTGCAAGGTCAGTCCGAGCACTGCACTGTCGCGATCCTGTCCCCAGGAGGCAGTGGTGCCCCGGGGTCACGGAGGGAGGAGCGTGGCTGGATGCTGTCGAGGATGTGTTCTGTGGCTTTGCGCTGTCTGCCTTGTGCCTCAGCCGGTTTAAAGACTTTTGTACTGATGAGTGGCAGTATACAGTGTGGGACAGTGTCATAACCAATTTGATGAATTATTAATCACAAAGTAACAATAAATCTCTAGCTTTTACACTTGCTCTGTCTTGTCTCTTTTGTAGAAGGAAAAAGACTTCAATTTACTTTAACTGTATCATTTAAAGGATTTATTCTAAATTTTTCACAACTTAGATTATTCATTGGTGATTTTTAAAAATTTCTCCTATTAAAGTGTTGGGTACACAGCATACCATGTTGTGTGTTAAGAGATAGCCTGCTGAGAAATGACGTGACCCAGGCTCTCCTTAGTTCTGTGTTCTCCTGGTTACGTGACTTCGGTGCCGCATCCCAGGTTTCTCTGTCGGACGCGCCCACACTGGACCGGCCGGGGCGGTCTCCCCACCTGTGAGCCGCTCAGCGGCGTGTACAGTTGTTATTGTTGTTTCTGATGTGTTTATCCGACAGCTAAGCATTTGTTAAAATTTTAGTTCACAGTTCAGTCGATCCCCTACTGACAGTTTCTTGGCTTTTTGATGGTAAGAAAGCAGTGTACATTCAGCGGAAACCCTACTTCATATTTTGTTATTTTTCCCAAATTAGAAATAACTGGTACAGTGTTCTTGCGATGTTAGGGAGGTGGCAGTGGTGTGCAGCCTTATCTCTCAGTTAGGAATGAGGGCGAAAAGACTGATTTTCCAAGCATGCTGTGCTGCTGCACTGTGGTGTTGAGTTGGTCAAGCGTGTTACATGCACTGGTAATGATATTTTCAGCATCTGTTAGGTGTATTTGGAAGGGATCCAATAGTAAGGTGAGCATCTAAATTTGAAAGATTCCTAAAATATGTTAGGCTTAAATTGTTTTTTTGTATCAGATTTTTTAGTACAAGTTGAAAAAGATAGGCAGTGGTGAAAATAACAGTTAAGGATTTTATTTCCTAAGCAGAATGTTTCTGGTATCTTAAACAATAGAAAATGCTGGCAGTCAGATAAGCCTGGCCTTTTTATATTCAAGATATTGGGTTTCATGCTTGCTTTAAGCATACAGTGAAAGAGGGCATGATAGGAAGAGACGTTATTACTGTTAATTTGAGAAGCAAGTCATGACAAAAATCTAACAGGATGAATAAAGATTTACATGTTAGTAACAAGTAAAGTTGAGCTCTGTGTGTGCACATACACTTACATGAATTTGGTTAACAAAAACAGGGCGATGTGGTGAAGCCGGGCCATCCTGTGTGTCGTACTTCCTCAGAGGTCAATAACAGCAGTAAGAATTCAGGACCCAGTATTGAAGAAGTCAGTTTAAAGTTGTTTGATCTGGCTTTTTCTACTCTTGCTGGACCACTGCTTTTCTAGACTGATTTTCTTCTTTTCTTTGGTACGGGGGATCAAACTCATGGCCTTGTGCTTGTGAGGTAGACACTGGAACCACTGAGCTAAATCCTTGGCCCCTGGACTGATTTTCAAGGTAGTGCCTTGTCCAGTGAACAAACTATAGGAGAAGCTGAACAGGGCGGCCCTCCCCCGTGCTGCTGCCCACAGGCGCTCAGTGATTGTCTTTGGCTTATATAATTCCTACTATTCTTTCTAGGTTCATTTGTAAAGTCTTTCTGAGTTTTGTTATCGAATTGCTTAGTCTTTAAGTCAGTTGCTATTTCTTCTCATTTGCCTTCCGACACTTTATTTCACTTTTCTGCTTTGAAATTGTTTTACACACAGTTACTTAAGAAATGAAGTTCTTGATTTCTCTTTTTTTATCAGCATCAATTGCCTCAGAAAGTTAACATTTATTGAGCATCTATTGAACTTGAAGCTGTTTTCTAATCACTCAAAGTATAATAAAGGTCTGTCAACGTGAAGCTTGCCTAATAGAATGTAGTGGACAGATATTAAACAAAACACGTATATTACCTCCTGC
>PVIR01025200.1:0-25130 GCA_004026965.1 Petromus typicus | reverse complement strand
TGTAATCTGACTGGCCTCAAACTCTGCGATCCTCCTGCCTCAGCCTCACCCCATTGCTTGCTCCTTCTCCCTGGGCTTAGGTCCAAATTCCCTTCGGTCCTTCCATCATGGATACTTGCTGCCCAGCCTCTCTGGCCCTCTTGGTGCTAAAGCTCAGCTGGGCTGAGCCTGGGCCTGGGGTATAAACAGGGTGAGGCAGGAGCCTGCCCTGGACCCAGGCCACATGCAGCTGCCTGGCATCCCGTGGCCAGCAGTGGCCAAAGAAAAAGGACAGAGACCTCCTGGCATCCACAGCCACCTCCCAGCTGCTCCTCAGCCCCTGTCTGCAGGCTGCCGAGCTCTGCCACACTCCCTCCTGTGAGCAGTGAGGGCAGATTATCGTGTTTACCCAGAGCTCCAGGCTGCTGTGAGCATTAATTAAATCGCTGTTTGGAAGAACCCGGAGACGCCCCTAGAGGTGCTCAGAAGTACGGGGGCTGATTATTAAAGTATTAAATCCCCACTCTGCCACTCCATAGGAGCAACTCACCTCTCTCCAGCTGCTCAGGAGAAAACAGGATTCCTACACATCCCACCCCAGGGCAGAAGTGGAAGCAGCGCCAGGACTCAAGGTGCTTGCTCTCAAGCATGTTCATTTCATTTAGAAGGTGCAGAAGGGCTGCAGCCCGGGCCTCCTTAATAGCTAGGTGTTATTTACTAGGCAATTTGATTCAGAGAGAAAGGCACAGGTGTCAAATATCTGGGCATATTGGTACACGCCATGGACTCACCACCACCACCCACCACCTGGCTAGCAGGGCTCCTGCCTTCCTTGTGAGAATCATCCTTTCTCCTTGAGCACTTAAACTGAGCTCACAGGAACAGCGGCAGGTGAGTTCCCTGCAGAACATCACGGCAACCTCCCAAGGCTTCTCTGGGGACAGTCTGGTTCCCAGGGGATGCTGACCCCATGCTTCAGAGGCTCAGGAAGCTTGGGCTGGTTCACTGGAACCTCCTGAGTGTCCCTTAGAGGATCCTAGGAGTATTCTTAATGTTATTGAGGTATAATTCCTATACCATAAAAGTCACCCATAGAAACTATTCAGTCGGTTTTTATAAATCCACAGATATGCACAAGTATCTCCCATGCATTTCAGAAAATTTTATCACCTCAAATAGAAATGCCACGTGCTTGCCAGGCATGGCAATACCCACCCATAATCCCAGCACTCTGAAATCTGAGATAGGAGGAGAGCTGCTAGCTTGAAGACACTCTGAGCTACACAGAGATTTCAAGGCCAGCCTGGGCTAATAGGAGAGCCCTATCTCAAAAAGCAAAATCAAAAATGAAACAGTTCCATATCCTTTAGCCAGTGAACCTTAATCATTCCACACTGCTATAGCCCTAATCAACCATTATTCTACCTTCTGTCTGCACATCGCTCTATTCTAGACAGTTCATATCAATTTGACCCTATAATATGTGATCTTTGAGGACTGAATCTCCCTAAGCATAATGTTTTCAAGCTGGCGATGCATAAAAGTTGGGGTTTATAGCAGATGTCAGTACTTCCTCCCTTCTTGAGGTTAAATAATAGTCCACTCATCTATTCGGAGCACTGTCAAGTGATTCAACACGTTGGCTATTACAAGTAGTGCTGGGATGAGTGTCCTATACCTGTGTTTGTGTGGACAGGTTCCCATTTCCTACCTGGGGGTAAAATTGCTGGGCAGCTCTGTAACTATTTAATCATTTAGGCACTGCAAGATTGTTTTCTAAAGTGGCTTTGCTATGTGGAATTCCCACCCGCAGTGCGTAAGGACCTTAATTTCTTCGTGTCTGCAGGAATGCTCACTACCTACCTACCATCTGATTTCTGTGTCTTGGCCACTTTTTCTAATTCTTGGGACAAAATACTCAACACTCAAAATTTGAAGTAGAAGAAGGTTTTTTTGGCTCACAGTTTCCAGTGGGCGCAGTCCATGGTAAGCTGGCCACAAGGCAGGAACATCATTGCAGAAGAGCATAGAGGAAGGCAGCTGCTCATGTTGTGGTAGACAGGAAGCACAAAGAAGGGAGGAGCCAGAAACAACTCTCCATTCGGGATCACACTCCAGTGACCAGCTCCAACCAGGCCCTGCCTCCTACAGCACAGTCAGCCCTGAACTCACCCACTATGAATAGAGTTCAGAATCCAGTCACCTTTCAAGTAACATGAGTCTTTGAAGGGATGTGTTCTATATAAACCATAAAATCTGGCTTTTGCTCATCCTTGGGGGTCCAGTGATACCTCACTCCTCTTGTTACCTGTTCCTCTCATCACCAAGGATATGAGCATCTTTTATGTGCTTATTGATGGTTTGTGTAACTTATTTGGAGAATTGTTTACTTACATGCTTTGCTATTTTTATTTCGGCTACTTGTCTTATTGTTGAGTTGTAAGAACTTCTTACTTGTTTTGGATAGACGTCCTTCAGTCAATACATGACTTGTAAAAATGTTCTCTTCTTCCACAGTTTGTCATTTTTCATGGTATACTGGTAGCATAAAAAGTTTTTAGTTATGAATTCCAATTCATTTTTTCTTTTCTTTCTTTTTTTTTGGTGGGGGGGAGACAGGGTCTTGCTTTTGTAGTTCAGGCTGGTCTTGAACTCACAACAATCCTCCTACCTCTACCTTCCGCATACTGGGATTACAGGCATGAGCCACCACGCCTGGCACGCCTGTGGTATATGGTTCTGATTGCTGGTGGGCATGAGTCACCATGCCTGGTATTGTTGTATGTGGTTACCAGGGATCGAAGCCCAGCCCTCGCACTTGCAAGGCAGGCACCAGAACTAGTGAGCTAATTCCCTGGCCCCATTTTTTCTTTTGTTGCTTAATTTTGGTGTCACACCTAAGAATCTTTTGCCAAACACAAAGTTATAAAAAATTTACTGTTCTGTTTTCTTCTAAGATTTCATTGCTTTAGCTCTTACACTTGAATCTTCAATCAGAGAGGGAACATTATTTGAATTCATTTTTGCATGTGGTGAAAGATATGAGTCCAAAAAATTTTTGTAGGAAATTAATGTTTATAAAACAAGTGGAAGTCAGGAGGTAATATGTGGTCTTACTGTCATAGCTCAATTTTTCTTAAACCACTGAAACACTAAATATTTTACTGGTGGGTTGGCTCACTGGTAGCATAATTAGAATTGAAACCCTCTTTCCCAGGTCAGTTAAAATGTTTTCTTGTTTTTCTGTTCCTTCTTGATTTCCTTCCTTCCTTTCTTTTTTCCTTCTATTTCCCCTTCACATCTTCCTTTTCTCCCATCTCCTTCTTTCCTTGACATCCAGCGTGGAAATCCACATCAGCCAAGGAACAGGCACAAACCTAAGATGCAAAGACAAGTAGGAATTCTCCCTGCTCAGAGCCCTGCAGGGCCCAGAAGATGGTACTTTGAGTCCACAAAGAGTTCACAAGAAAGTTGAAGGGATTATTCAAGCCAAAGGCAGGGCAGTTTTAAATGGCAAAGTCAAATAGAAAAAGCCATCGTACTTGGTCTAATCTGTTCCTCTGCCAGGAGATATCTGGCTTCAGATCTGTGTTCCATGTCACTCTGTCCTTGAGAAGACACACAGGCTCGAAGACTTAGTTACTGTCTGCAGGTGACAGTGTCCTTCGAGGAAGAGAGCTTACCTGAAGGGGTTATAGGGTAGCTTCTCACAGCCAACAAAAGTTGACAAGGAAAATTGGCATGCAGGTAAAAGAAATGATGGCTAGTTTGGGGGGAAATGATCCGATACTGCCTCCCTGGCCTTCTTATTTAACTCATCCATCAGGAAGCTGAGAAGACCCAGCCCTTGTAGGTGGTAAACTGGGTGGTAGAAATGCAGATGTGAAGGGTGCTGCTTCCCCGGGTATCTCTGGGATCTTTTGTCTCAGCCCTGGACTTCAGATGCCCCAAACCACCAGAGCAGGAGGCCTGGGTCACAGGGGATGAGTAAGCAGTGGACAGCCATGGACACTGTCATGAGCCAGCGCTCCATGCCTCTGTACATGAGAGACCTCAAAGAGCTCAGATTCCTGTCCCAGGCTCAGCCCTCCCCTCTTTTCCCGTGCAGTGTGAACAGGCTGTCACCTTGAGAAAAGGACTGGCCCTGCAAGTTTATGTCCCAGTCCTGGCTCTCCCATCAGTGTCTGGGGCCCTTCACGCAAATACTGTTTCCTCTCTAAATGTTTCCTGTTCACCAAACTAGGATAAAATGTCACTGCCAGCTACACAATATAATGAGCAAGGAAATGCTCAAAAATTCCTCTAGTCCTATAGACTTTGAGGAGTCCAGGCCTGTAGCTGTGAAGTCCCTGAAGAAATAAATTATGGCTAGATGAAGTTCACAGTGGGTGTAGAATGCCCTGTGTGGGCTGACCTGCCCCGGGGCAGAGGAAGTTGGGCTGTGGTAGTGCTTGGAGATCCCAGTCCAAGTGTGCCTCCTTGAGGAAGCCTCACATTTCATGGGCTGTGAGCAAACAGGGAATGAGACTTCCCAGGGAGGATGAAGCAGGAGGGAGCCTTTTGTAGAGCTCAAGTGCAGGCTAGAGTGCAGGAGGAATCCACATGCCATCCACAATGATAGAGAGCTACCTGATTCCTGGAAGAAAAACAATATCTTGTGGATGGTTACAGAGGGTACCCGTGTAGGATACTGTCCACTACATCCATGACACACATATGTGCTTGTATTGGTCAGTTTTCCAATTGCTGGATGCAAGACCAGAGATTCGTGACTTGCAGGAGGAGAAGTTTGTTTGGCTCATGGTTTCAGGGTATTCAGTCCATGGTGGGCTAGGTCACCATCATGGCGGAAGGGCCTGGGGGAGCAAAGCTGCTCAGTTCATGGTGGCCTGGAAGCGGAGTAAAAGAGAAGGGAACGGGGAACAGATCTAGGTCCAGATATTGTCATACCTCCATGACCCACCCAGACACACCCAAAAGTGTGTGTTACCAAATTCCAGGGTGTTTGTTCCTTAATCCAACAAAGTTGACATATCAAATTAAAGTTACAGTGCTTTCTCTTGTGTTTCATGTTTTTGCAGATGGAGAAATCGAGGCACAGAGAAATCAAGTGACTTTGCCACAGTCACAAGCTGGGGAGGACCAGGAGTAGAACCTGAGAGAGCCCAGCTCTGGGCCTGCGTCCTGCCCACGGAGTCACGCTGCCTCCGTTCTCCAGAGAGAAGGCTCCCTGCAAGGTAAGACCACTCGGGTCGGGGATTTAGCTCAGTGGTTCCGGCACCTGTCTTGCAAGCGCAAGGACCCAGGTTCAGTCCCCAGTAACCACATACAACACTGGGTGTGGAGACTCACGCCCAGCAGCAATCAGTACCACATACCACAGTGCCAGGCGTGGTGGCTCACACCTATAATCCCAGCATTCGGGAGGCAGAGGTAGGAGGATTGCTGTGGTGTGAGTTTGAGGCTGAGCTCAGGGCCAGCCTGAACTATAAAAGTGAGACCTTGTCTCAAAAAAAAAAAGGTAAGGCCACCCGGCCTAAGGGTGCTGTCATGGCATTGTGTGCAGGGCAGTCGCTGTGTGTGCAGAGAACCAGGCAGAGCAGATCCAGACCATTTGCTTTGCACAGCTTCCTCGGACCAGTGCCTAGTCACCTGGCCCTCTCCAGAGCATTCCCTGTCCCCCTCCTTGTGCTCACGGCAGCCCTGATGTCCTCTGTGGAGTCCCCTCTTCTTCCCCCTTCCTCCCTTTCTCTGACTGCCTCCTCTTCCTCTCAGAGGGCAAAGTGCTCATGCTGAAATTTAGGCAGAGAAAGGCTTCTATGCACCTTTTTCTGAGTCCTTGTCCCTGTGGCTGCCCTGACCCTGTGGCCACAGACCCCAAGCCTCAGCCCCCAAGGTGGCACCACCTTCCTCGTGCAGCTTCCCCAGAAGCTACTGCCAGCCTCCAGAGTACCACATCAGCTGCGATGGGAGGGATTTGGGCTTTGAGATTCCACTTCTTGGAGACCCCCCAGTCCTCCCACCAGGTGTATGCCTCCAGCGTGGTGCCTGTCCTTTACTTTACTTTCCAGCACATCCTCCCCTTGTTCTGCTCCACCAGGTATCTGCCAGCCTCTCCCTGTGGCTTAGGGAAACTCACCAGCTCTGCCATGCAGGGTGGGTGCCCCGAGTCACAGGAAGTCCTCTGGAAAGGTGACCTGGCATAGGACAGGGGCCACCATGACCCCCAAGGCCTACAGGCCACCGCTGCGCCCATGGCTTATTATAGAATGCAACCTATTCCCTGAGTAAGAGCACAGGAAATGTATTCCTCTTCTAAAGCTTGTGCCATGGAGAAGCTGAGGCTGGGAGGCACAGAGCTGGGGCAGGGCCTCACTAACTCACATCTGCGTGACTTCCGAGCCTAGGTCTTCTTGGGTTCACTCAGCCTGCCCATCCCTCAGTGACCTTCGGCCCCTCCTTCCCATGATTTTCCACAGGGCAGAACACACGTGTGATCACAGACCATGAAACCTGTCACCATGTGTGCAAATGGGCAGGCTGCTCTGGGTCTCTGCTGCTTTATTCTTCAAGTATTTTCTTCCACCCTAAAAACTAAGTCAAACAATCTCGAAAAGGAAATTCTGTTTAGGAAAATAATAAACTAGAAAGTTACACTAATAATTTCTCATTCTTCTATCAATGGAAAGTTCTAGGAACAATTTTCCACATCAGATGTAATTTATTTTATCAATTTACCCCAAAATTTAAATCAGGGAGAAGTAAAGGTGGGGAATCCATGGGGGACAGACGGCTGCAGTGTCAGAATGTCTTGCAGGCCATCTGCTCAAGATTGCAGAGCTGAATGTGAAAACGTGTCAATCCGATGTGAGATTTCTTTTACAAGGAAGAAAACTAGGCAAAGGATGTGGATAAGAACAGAGCTTCCCAGGAGAGGGAAATGCAAAAGCCGCCTCTGAAGATGACGCTGGACCTCGTTAGTGGCCAGGGAGAGACGAACTTAAGCAATAATGAGAAAACTGTACTACTCAACAACAGAAAAAGACTTATATTATCTATAAGTCACAGGCAAAGGACAGAAAGGGGCATCATTTTAAGAAACAGCCCTAAATTGTGCACTAGAAAAAAGCCCATGCACTGGGGATTTAGCTCAGTGGTAGTGCACCCACCTTGCAAGCACAAGGTCCTGAGTTTGATTTCAGGCACAAAAAAAGAGCCTGTGGAGTTTTACGCCTTCTCTTTCTAAGTACTGGGGATTGAACCCAAGACCTTGACACTGAGCCAATACTTTTTTTCCTCTTAAGTTTTGAGACAGCATCTCCCTGAGTCCCCCAGGAATTGGACTTGAACTTAAGATCCTCTTGCCTCAGCCTCTCAGAGTGCTGGGATTATCCATGCAGAGACATGCACAACTCCATCTGGCAGATTTTTATATTTTGATAATACATGTTTAAGAAACTTATGAAAATATGTATACTTGCAGTATACCAGTTTGTAGGATATTTGTTGCAACTCACTTTTGGGGGTGGAATAAAACAAATCGATGAAATACAGCCACCCAAACTCCCATCAGTAGAGGAATGGAGGGGACAGGAGGTGAACTTCTGTGTATTCTAGGCACACTGAGGAATTTCACAGCCACTCAGCCACAGACGCTGAGCTCAGAGCCAGCCGTGACTTCCCACGGGTGGAGAACAGCAAGTTTGAGGACAGTGAGTGTAGACAGAGCCCGCCTTCCTGCACACAGGAAGAGCCACCCTGCTGATTCCTTCTGTCTGGGAGCGGAGCGTGGCTGGTCTGTAGGTAAAGAAATGCAAGGGAGGAAGAGGTGGGAACTGTGCCTGGATCTCATGCTGTGCCGAGCCGGCCCAGGAGCACACTGGACTCCACTCTTCCTGACGTGGAAAGCAAGCTGGCCTTCTGCTTGGACATGCAGAGGACAGAGCTTGATGATGGTGTCGCAGCCACCGACACAGTGGAGAAGAGGGCACCTTGAGAACGCTCGCAGCAATACACTCTGAACAGGACCAGCTAGGCCGGAAGACAGAGGGAGGTGGGGAAAGACAGCACCCACCTCAGAGCATGACAATTGACTCCACAGGGAAAGGGCTAAGGAAACAAGTTAAACATGACTTCAGAGGTCCAGTGGGAAAGAATGACCACATGAAAAATGACCAGAGCTGTTGGGCTGATACAAATGCAGAGCAGCCTTCCTACCCTGTGCCCAATAAAGACATTATCTGCCAAGCACAGAGAGGGCAAAGGAGCAGACAGGAAATGGCAGCAAGATAAGAGGAGAGGCTGGGGAGACCCTAAAGTGGACATGGCTTGAGACCGGGATGTGGGGAGAGCTCAGTCAAGGTGGAGGCTGGTCTGAGTCTTTCTGTAGAGGAGAGGAGGAGGAGGAAGAGGGTGGGGGGACAGACAGACAGAGAGAGAAAGAGGGAGAGAGAGATGGTCTCAGCCAGAAAAGGACCAGATGGGAAATCGGGGACAGTGACCACAGCATCCCACACTTTCCTGAGAGATGCTGATTGACCAGGCTTTGAGGCTGGAGCAAATGGCTTCCTGGAGTTCTCAGAAAGGAGGATTCCAGCAGAGAAATCTAATGGAGGGGTGGGCATGGAAGAAATGTGACACAGGACAGGGAGGTGCTGCAGCAGAGGAAGGAAGTGAAGTGACCGGTGCTGAAAGGGATGGCAGATGTTGACAGAGCCAAGGAGAGAGGAGATGGACCGGTGAGGAAAGGGGCCAATTCATATCGCCCACAGCAGGGCCCTCAGCCACACTCCTTTCCCTTTGTCAGTCGTCTTTGTCACTGTGGGACTGTGGCAGATGTCACAAGACCTGGGTGTCTGAGCACCCAATCCAAGCTGCGACTTGGGCTCCAGCTCCAGACCCACCAGGAGAAGGACGGGGGTGTGGAGGCTGTCAGTTAGAGACATCTCCTGGGGGTGACACTGCAGGAGAGACAGCTCTGCTGCTGTTTCAAAGGGGTCAGAAGCACTTGCTAAAAGGGGCAGGCAGCATTCCACAGCCTGGGGGTGACCCAACTGGCATCGCAGGGCAGGCTCGGGCGCACCCAGCAACCCTGAAGCGTGGAGGATAGGGCACCGCTGAAGTCCAGAGACACCAGCCCACATGGGGTAAACTAAGGCCAGCAGCCCCCGCCTCTTCACATAACTTTGTCATAGCCCATGAATGACACTCATGCCTAGCATGCCAGCGGAAACTCTTCCAGCTCATGCTTGGGATGCAGGGCCAGCTGCTTGGGTAGAAGGTGACCC
The DNA here is from genome assembly GCA_004026965.1 of Petromus typicus. Lineage (NCBI taxonomy): Eukaryota > Metazoa > Chordata > Mammalia > Rodentia > Petromuridae > Petromus > Petromus typicus. The sequence continues at coordinate 15,864 of PVIR01025200.1, read as the reverse complement.
TGGCCTGGAGCTCGTACACAGCACTATCTTCTCCCAGCACCCCTCCATGTGCAGAGGTGCCGTGACATGCGGGTACATAATGCAGAGGCGCTTGCCCGGGACACACTGGTAGGAAGAGCCTGGGGCAGATGTGGCCCCTAGTGACAGCCACCAAGGACATCACCCTGCTGGGTGCTGCTGGCCACAAGACCCCAGAGCAGTTCCGGGCTTTGTGTTGTGTGTAGCTTGCTATTTAAGCATCTGTCTTCCTCAGTGACTTAGCAGCTATTTGAGGGTCTCCTATTTACTTTTAATAAGCAGTGAAGCATGTCGAGGCACCAGGGACACGTCCGTGAGTGTCTCTGGTGTGTGAGTTTGTAAATAGCTGCAGGGACAGACCAGGCAAGAGAGCTGAACTTGTGCTGCAGGCACAGGGCTGGGAACTCCTAGGGCATTGTCTTCCCAGCCTCCTTGATGAGAAGAAGGGGGAGGACCCCAAAGGCCACCTCAGCCCTACACACTGGACAGAGCGCTTTCCTATGACCACACCATTAATCCTACCAGAAACTGATCTGAAAGGTACCCTAAGGCCTGAAATGAATGGTTTCTATTTCAGACCATACTTGCCCAAGAAAGCGCCAACAATGGAGCACTTTCCAGCTCTTTTTTATGTTTTATTTTGAGAGAGGATCTCACTAAGTTGTTTACACAGAGCTGGAATTTGTGATCCTCCTGCCTCAGCCTCCTAGAGTGCTGGGATTACAGCTGCTCACCACTGTACCAGGCTTAGCCTGCCTATGTTGTCTTCATTCTTTACTTAATATTTCAGAGTATCTCCTTCTCAGGCAGGCACTCTCCTCTCCGGGAAAGGTTCAGTTTTTATTTACCCACACCCATGTGACTCTCATCTGACCTCTTGGGGGGTGTCAGGAGCTGCCCAGCCACCACATGGTCCCCAGGGAAATGACATTTCCACTCATAACATGTTAGTGCAGGTGCACTAAGCCAGGCTCTGCCCCAGGAACAGCACTGGGAGGTCGAAGGACTGGTCACAGCTGTCGGAGTCCTGCTGGCCTGCAGTGCAGGGAGCTCAGTGTCTGATGTGCCCATCCCAGACCCCAGTGGGGCCGCTGCAGGAGGACTTGGTCAGCTTTTCTCCGCCTGGCAGAAGAAAGAGTGGAACTAAGGACCCAGGAAAGAGGGCCAGAGCTGCTGCAGGAAGAGGCGAGAAGGATGGGATGGATGGGTGTGTTGGAAGAGAATTTGGGGCTTGAGGAGATTCATGGCCAGGTGTCTTGTTGCTGGGATCACTTATTTAAAATCCCAGCAGTCACCATTTTTGTCAGTCACACCTGACCCATCCATTCTCTACAACCCAAGAGTCTAGGATTTGAGTGAGTTTCATGTTAGTTGCTTTCCTGTGTCTATCAGGTCCACAAACACATGCACACATGCATACACACAGGTCTTGCACGCGTGCAGTGCCTCCCTTACTGCAACCTGTCATTTTCATTGCTACTTTCCTAAGAGGTGTGCCATTATTTTTACTGTGCCCCAAGCAAGGCAGAAGCCCAATAAAGCTTAGCGGGACTGTGTAGATGGATTTTCTTTTAGGATTCGTGGTTACGTTGGGCTACTGTTGAGCCCTAGTTTCACCATCCTGCCCCTCTTCAAAGACAGATGATTTGTTCATCCCCCAGCCTCTCAAGTTGCACCAGCAAACTCTCAAGTGTCCAAAAGTCCCAGAAATTTGGCTTCTAGACTGCTTCTTGACCCAAGAAGCACTGTCAATATTACTTGCCAGACCATGTTTCTAACATTTCCTTTGCAAATGCTGCTCGTGCCATGGCAGCTTCCTCACGCATGTGTGGACAGCCTGAGTAGAGCACACGGGGGAGAGGAGAAATCTTCACAGCCTCTCCAGGCCGAGGCTGAAGTGCAGGCATCAGAGATCTGGAGTGTGGCGCGCTTGCCTCGGCTAAGTGTCAGCTCCCAGCCACAGCTCTTCAGAATTCCTGTTTAGGAAGAGCTCCAAGAGGCAGATCACTGGCGCCACAGTTTAGAAAGAGACAAAGACCTTGAAGGTTTAAAAAATAAAGTTTATTTTCAACACTAAGGATTGAAAGACTAGGATTTTCACACTGAGCTATGTCCTCGGCCCTTTTTAAATTTTTTTCTTTTTGTCTTATTTTAAAATAGAGTCTTATAAGTCATTAAGTTGCCCACGCTGGGTTCAAATTCATGATCCTCCTGCCTCAGCCTCCCAGAGTGCTGAAATTATAGGTGTTCACAACCATGCCTGATCCAAAAACACAGAAGAACTCCATGACCAAAGGTGAATGGGGAGCTATCCCGTCAGTCAGTGAAGGTCATAGTCACTAATACCATACTTTTACGAAGACTTTCTGAGATATTTTCATGTCAGTATTTGAAGCTTACTGGATTTTACTGCCTCACTCATTAAATAGCCTCCAAGTCTCATCACAGTGACTTCAAATGTCCCGCTCTTTCCTTATGTCTGGGGGGAAGAGGCCTGGTGCTAGCGAGTGTCTGTCAGCCACATTATCATTTTATTTTTCCCGTGAGAACCTTTACTTTGCTTTCAGTTTTTCTCACCTGTGACAGAGCCAGGCTTGGGACCAGGAGACAGAGATCTTCATCTGATTTCTCAGGAAAGCGATTTCTCTCATCAGCCTCTGTCATCTTAGAGAGAGAGAGAGAGAAGGAAAGAGGAGAGGGGAATGGGAACAGGGACAGAGACAGACAAGCCGAGGCTTATTTTCTGCATTCTTGCCCTAATTTTCCCTTATCTCCCCTGTGAAATTAAAGAAGTGAAATTTAACAATTATAAGTCACACTACCACAAGCCAGAATCATGTCTATCTCCCCTAACTCTTTTCCAACATGAATCTCATGCTTTTCTTTCACTGTGACTATCAGATACAAATTCCAAATACCGATGTCCTTGCACTAAATTAAATTTCCCAAAAAAAAAATTTTGCCCTCTTTTGGAAACCAGTTTAAATGGGACCTCCCTCTTTAAACATGTTTTGAGGATGACCACATGTGTGATGTCTGACTCCTGCTCACCTTCACAGATAGGCATATATGAACCCAAACTTGCTTGAATCTGAATTGAGACATGGTGCGGAAGGAGGGTTCGCAGGTCGTTGGGGTGAGTTCCCACGGGGACACCTGGGAGGTGATCCACCTGCACCTCTTGCTGTAGCCTCTTGGTCTCTCCCAGACCTTTCTGCTGAGTCACCCCACACACAACACTGTGGACTAAACTGCAGCTTCTGCGCTTCCTCCAAGCCACACCCTTGATGGCACCAATTCCAGCAGCAGGAACTGGCTGACAGAACAGACCATTGCTTCCTGGATAATCAGTTGGCAGGGAACAGGAAGGAACAGTGTGTACAAGCAGGGACCATCCACCTGCAGCCATGCTGTCCATGCCCCCTGCCCGACCATGAAGGGCCAAGCAGTAGGGACAGCAGGTCCCCAGTATGCAAACTCACCAGCTTTCACCATCCAGGGACCAAAGTACGGTCCTGCTCGGTCCTGGGCTGTGATCAACACAGCCCTCCACATCAAAAGCCAGCCTCCCAGGCACCAAGGGATGGCGCAAAATTTATGCAATTTTAATGCATTTAAAATATTCTCTTCACTGAAGCTCAATTTAAGGAAAGTATGCATTTTATGGAGAGAAGGAGAAGAAAGATCAAAGTCATAAAGTAATTCCTGGTTCCCAATGTAAAGTTTACACATTGTAAAATAATTCACTTGCCCTCACTTCAACAAATCAGTCCTGATAGCTTTTGTTGGCCCAAAATAAATTTCTTAAAGATTTCAAGTACAAAACTATTTCAACTTCTTCAAAAAAATTTATTGACATTTTAAAGATTAAACCCTAGAATCCCTATAGTAGTATATGCCTATAATTCTAGCACTCTAGGAAGCTGAAGCAGGGGGAGTCTCAAGTTTGAGACCAGTCTGGGCAACTTAGCAAGACTTTGCCTCAAAAAAAAAATAGTTTAAAAGAACTAGGGATGTACAGCTCAGGATGAAAACCTGGGGTTCAATTCCCGGTACACAAAAATAAATTATAAATAAACACTAGGCTTAAGGATGAAACAAGGAATGCCCCTTAAGGATGGTTTTCTAAATAGAAATTGTTGGAGGATCATCCAAAATCCAGTCTTACACAGATCACAACCGAGTGTGACAGAAGTCTTGTGTGGCTAAGTCAGCACCTGCAGCTCAGGTTCAGAGTCCCGGCAAGAACAAAGCCAAGCCAGGGCTGCCAGGGCTGCCAGGCTGCTGCCAACAGAGGTCTTGGGTGGGGACCCTGAAAGAGGGTCTGAGCCTGGCGGGTCCGGCCTGCTGCTGTACCCACAGGGTAGGCCAGTGCACACCTCCCGCATTCAGGCCACAGCCCTTTGCTGTCTGTCAAATCCGAACCCGGCCTTTTGCACTTCCTAAACATCTATGTAAAAGTGAAAATGAAAACAATTTTGAAACATGGCTTCCTTCGTTGAAAGAGAGAAAAGGGAATCGCCATTTCTTCATGTCTATCACATTGGCGTGCCGTGCTGGACATTTTTGATTATCTTCACAGTACAAGAGTCTTGTTCTGCGTAAAGTAACCCATTTTTGACAGCCACTGTGACCAAACAGTGACAGTCCTGGATGAAGGAGCAGAAAGAGGGATGTCAGAATAGACCCAAATGCAGTGGAAGTCTCACAGGGCAAAAGGATCTGCTGTGTAGTTGGAATAGCATAGTGACTTCACAGGGAAGTCGAAGGGTGACTGTGGACTACAGAAGGAAATGGAATCCAGCCTGATCTGCAGAAGAACAATGCTCAAAGGATGAAGAATTGATATGCAAAAACAAGTGATTTCTACCCAACCATGGAGCAGTTAGGAGAGGAGCCTAACAGTTCTGTGCCCACACAGAAGAGCTAGATTTACTGCCCTCTGGGTGGTGTCTTCTCTCCTGAACTGCAGCCAGAGGCCTCATAAACGCAGGTTTATTCGCCAGATGTTGGATGAGCACAACACACAAGGTAATGTCTGGGCAACACGGAGCCTTAGTTTTTGAAAACTCATAATCGCGTACCCTATGGAAGGATGCCCCTAGCAAGCCCCCAATTGCACGCCCCACGCGTGGCCCCCAGAATACCCTGTGAGCCTTCCAGCCTGAAGGTCTGCACTTCCTGCTCCCTCTGCTCCCGCCCAGTGGTGACACAACAGAAAACATCCAATAAATCTTTAAAACCCAGCTCCTACTTCAGTTCCTCCCGTGAGTTAGCTACCCCGCCTCCCCGCGCCCTTCACGCATGCGCACCCGGAGCATGCTTCTCACCTCTCCACTCACTCAGTCTTGCATTCCTGAGATCACAGGATTTTCCCCCATTTTCTCTGCATCTCCAGTCCTGAGACAATTGGGGTGAACCTCCAGAAGCTGATGATTTCTGCAGGATGTAAATTAAAAGTGTTTGTCACGTCACCGCGGGCTCCTGGGGTCTCCTGTGTGTTTGCCTCATGCCACATGGGCCCTGTGCTGCTGTGCTAAACTTTTGAAGTGTTTGGGGAAATTCTGCACACTGCACAGCAATTACAGAGCCTTGAATGTCACTGAGGGGTGCTGTGAGTTTGAGCGCTGGTCCCTGCGGTGTGACTTCCGCCCCAGTGCTCATGCCCAGTGACAGCCAAGGGCAGAAGGCCCAGAGAGGCTCACAGAAATGTACCAACCAAAGGCCGCTGGGACTCATCTCCTCCAGCCCGTATCTTCTTTTTCTGCACAGTCACATTGCAAGAACGAGGCAGGCAGGACAGTGCTGCCAGTCAACAGAGGGGACCCCCCCATCTGCCCTTCCATGAGGAAGAGCCCTTGACCCATCTTAGCCTGCTTTCTCCATTCTCCTCTAACTGTGATTATCCTTATCTTTCTCAGAAGTTCCCGGTACCCTCCAGCTCACACTCCAGAGGCAGCCACAGCTCTGTCCAGTTGGGCCTGCTGTGCTGCAGCTGGGCCCACAGCCTGCCCTTCTGCACGGCCAGGGCACCTCCCTGTTCCGTGTCACGCCCCTCTCATTGTCTGCCTGGCTCCTGCTTCCTCCTCAGCCCACAGTCTCCCTAGCACATGGATTTATTCACTTGCTCATCTCCTCCTTAAAATGCTGCACACACCTTCATTCATGTCACTCAACAGTCTCTCTTCCTCTCACACCGGAACCCCAGCTTCCCTGTTACCTTGATTTTTCCCTATGGATCCTCCCCAGTGATCCACTCGCCCTCAGCTCATGCCTTTCTGAAGTTCTTTTTGTGCTAAATCTAGTTTATGATTAAGTTAAGTCTGCAACCAACGTCAGCCATTACTAGACACCAAGCCCATCCCAGGACCTGGTGGCTCTTTCTGACCTCATTCTCAGCGTGCAGTGTTCATAAATAAAGCATTTGACTGGACAGAAAGCACTGATCCTCATGGTGCACGGAAACTGTATGGCCAGCCAGGCACGGTGGCACGTAGCTGTGATCTCACCACTGGGGAGGCTGAAGCAGGAGGATTACTCAGAGTTTAAGGCCCGCCTGTGCTACATACGGAGTTCAAGGCCAGCTTGAAATACTTTGCAAGACCTTGTCTCGAAACAATGGCAGCCAATCAACCAAAAAAGAGGAAAGGAAGAAAAGAAGGAAAGAGAAAGAAAGAAAGAATGAATGAATGAATGAATGAAACAAAGAAAGAGACAGAGCAGCATGTCGTTCCTCCCCACTCTCCCACACTCTAAAGTATAAGTGTGTGTCCAGCCAGGTTACATGCACTCGGCCAGAGTCCTCTTCGTTCTGACCTTTCTGTTGAACATAAACCATGGAGAAGGCAGCTTTGCCTCCGTGGTGTGGTGAGGTGGGCACAGATAACAGTGCCCAACTCCCCTTCTCTGTCTGGGAACACAGACTGGCCATGCTGGGCAAGTCAAAGGAATCACAGATGTTGCTGGAAAGTTATGCCCATGTAATAGGGTCAAAGGGGGCTATCAACCCTGCTTTTATACAATTCAGTATATAGAAAATGAACATATACCAGGTGTGATCAAATCAGACAGTGAATGTTAAAATTTTAAAATTTATTGCAGTAAAAAACACATTGCCATGAACTGCCCTCAGAATCCTGCCCCTTATTTTGAACACTCTTATCCCATTGTTCCTGCCACTTTCTGCAGCAACTCTGGAGTCCTCTTTCCTGAGTGTCTTTACCAGGTCTGATCACAAATACAGTGAATCTCCACACTCGTGAGGAGGAGGCAGAAGGATCACTGTGAGTTTGAGGCCAGCCTGAGCTACATAGTGAGTTCAGGGCTAGCCTGAGCTACAAAGTGAGATCCTGTCTCAAAAAAAAAAAAAAAATACAGTGAATCCTCCTACCAATTGTAGCCCTGCACAAAGGCAGCTCATAAAAGCGTGACACTGTGTCCCCATCCACCTTAGTCACCTGACCTGCCACCATGTGACTCTGGCTCTTCCTCAGAGTTACAGTGACCATGAAAAGTTACGTTTTGATCCATTCAGGATGTGGAAGCAAGGATAGCACAGCTAAAGACAGACAGGCGTGATTTAAGTCCCCTATACTGAAGATTCAGGAAATCTTAAGCAAGTAACATCCTGAATTTTTATTTTTCTACACGTAAAATAGATGTGATGAAAATATTTTCTGTACAGAACTGTCGTGAGGCTTCTACAAGGAGGTTTAGGAAAGGGCTTTGAGATCTCTCCACGGAGAAGGGCCAGTGAACAGGGTTCAAGGTCTGGGCACAATTTAGTGAATGTAGATTTTGCATTCTGAAACTGAGAAAACATTGAGAGTCAGCCCCGTGCTACCAAAAAATGTCTTCCTGGTCCACCTGCCTTAATTTCTTTTTTTTTTTTTAATAATCTTTATTGGTACATTAAATATACACATCATGATTGTACTCCATAATGGGGATTTGTACCAGTATAAGACACAACTTAATTCTCATTTTTTCCCATAGCCCTACCCACCCTACCACCCCCCCATATATACATAAAATTTGTTTCCTTACTTTTTTGTTACAATCTCAACATTGTCCCCTTTCACCTTATTTTACATTGAGCATTTTCTATTTCACAATGTATAACATACAATGCTAGGACTCATTTACATCTTCATTTTCTCATACCAGAGAAAAGATGCGACATGTACCTATCTGTGCCCTATTTATTTCACTTATGAGGATATCCTCAAGGTATGTCCATTTAAGTAGAAATGATTCAAACTTATTTCTTAACCATATTAAACCTTTCAGATCCAAGGAGAATGTACACGTTTTGCTTGCCTAGGAACTTAATGCCTATCTGTTATGTTCTTGGTACGCAGAACAACTCAGACCACCCAGATATATCCTAATCAATTTCTTGACGAGAGTAGATTGTTCTCCCAGATTCATCAAAACCTACCCTGTTGTAGTGCAGAGGCCTCCTAATTACACAATCCGTGTGAGATCCTGCTTGGTATTGTTAAATAATGCATTAGACAGCCTGGCCCTGCACTGCCTTGGGACTGAAAGCCTGTCTGTGACACGCTGGCACAGCCAACAGCACCCAGCATGGCCAGGACTGGACACTGACCACCTGCTGTCTATCCCCAGATGGACGTGGACGCCGAGGAGAAGCGCCATCGCACACGGTCCAAAGGGGTTCGAGGTACGTCCCTGCATCCCCAAAGCCAGCGCTGATCACCGTGGCCCTCCACGCCACTCGGGCTCACTGTGATGCCCCCCCCAGCTCCACTCTTTAGGGATTTTCTGTGAAGAGGGGCAGTGGTGACAGGTGACAGACCCTGACCTGTCTTCCGTCTCTCTGCAGTTCCCGTGGAGCCAGCAGTGCAGGAGCTGTTCAGGTCAGTGCGCGGTGGGTAAAAGCGTGTCCCTCTTGCCGTTTGGGAAATCTGCACCTTACAGAGGGTCTGCTGTGCCCGCAGGCCTGGGGTGGCTTGCTCATGCCCTGCAACCCTGATAAGATTACTCCCCCAGACCTGCTAATAAAAAGCATCCCAGCCCCTGCCCTGAGCTGTGTCTCTCATGGTCTGGCCTACCCCTTCACCAGTGACCCCTTGAAAGTCTCAGTGTCCCTACTGTCAGTGCATGGCACCTTGTAACTGCCTCTTTCCTGTTTCAGCTGCCCCACTCCTGGCTGTGACGGAAGTGGTCATGTTAGTGGCAAATATGCAAGGCACAGAAGGTAATGCCCATGTTTTCATGGTGTTTTGTCTGTCTGATGTGACTTAGGTAGCGAGCCACCCCAGATGGGGGACATGTGTGGGCAGGTGTGCCCAGGAAACCCTGTGTGGGGCACTCTCTCTGTCCCCTGTCACTTCTCAGAGTCCCTCCAGCTAACTGTCTTTGTGCTCTTACACATGTTGTCAACCCTAAGCCATCCCAGCGCCTTGCAGGCAGAAGTGGCAGTGCCCATAGGATGGCTTCTATGAAGATCAGCCTTGGGCTCATTCCCAGCCTGGGTACACAGTGCCAGCCCTCAGCCCATGGGGCTGCTTGCTGTTTTATGAGGATGGTGTACTCCTCCTTCCTCGATTTCTCATTCAGGGAGCTGAGGAGTTTAAATTAAAATGTAACCCACTGACCTGCCTGTAGGAACTCCAGTTTCCACCATTAAGAGAGTGCGTGCTCTCTGGGTATCACTCTGGAATGCTGGCACTGAAGGATCACAAGTTTAAGCCCAGCCTAGGCAACTTAGCGAGACCCTTCTCAAAATAAATAAATTAATGAAAAGGCTGGGGATATAGCTCAATGCAAGACCCCTGGCTTCAATCCCAAGTACCATTTTTTAAAAGTCCTAGGAAATGCAGCCCAAGCATGTCACTAGGCAGTGGCAGGAAGAGATCATATGTGGGCGGCAGTAGGACAGATTGTGCCAGTTGGGCTTTGGGGACGAATGACTCTGTCATTCTGGTAAACACTGGGATTTCAGGTCCCTGTGGTGACAGGCGTGGAAGATGTCTGGAAGGTAAGGTGACACCCCAGCAGCTCTGTCCCCCAGGCCCTGGCCAGCTGTCACCCAGGCCCAGCTGCACAGCTGCCACCGAGGAGTGTCCTTTTCCCTGTGACATGAACGTAGCTGCCCATCTATGGGAAGACTTTCATCATGACAGACAAGGCAGGAATGTAGGCACAGTACATTCTTAGCTTACTTTCCCCAACTTTGACCCTTTGCTCTCACAGACCCTCAGTGGCCAGGCCTCTGTCACCCTGGGCTCTCGGTGGGGCCTTCCACAGTGGCAAGGGTGACTCTTCTCCTCACTGTGATACACTCTGCTTCCTTTCCACTGGAACATTAATTTGTGGGTAAAAGAGAGCAATTATTTTGATTGTCCTTTAGTAAAAATCAAAGGAAAAATACAAATTACTCCCCAGATCCCCATGCTGGTTGGAGGGAGACAGGGAATTTTTTAATGAGCATCTATCCGGAAACGGTTGTCTGACTTTCTCTGTCATGTTCCAGAGGAGCTGCAGGGCATTTTATCCAGGGAATTTTGTGATTTAAATCATTCCATGTAATCTAGTATATTATTATTTTATTGCATAAAATAGTAAATTACTGAATTACATTTAAGATTTTTATTGCCTTGTGAGGTAGATATGTAAGTTCTTAATGTGGTTGTATTAAAATCTGCATTATGTTCTGAACAGAAAACAAGTTAGCAAACCCTAAGTGAAATCTGCGTTCCCACAATCTTGTCTTAAATAGGCCATGGTTAGACTTTATCATACCGGTATGAAAAGAAATTAGTAACTTTAGCTGAAGCGTTTTAATTGGGTTTGAACTAGGTATGATCTCCTAGTTGTGCTTTTGCAAAACAGATCATAAAGTTTCCAATGCATTATTTGAAACATTCAAGTTATTTTTATTTTATTATCATGCAATTGTTGTACTATTAATGGGGTGTGTTACTATGGGCAGTGTGCACTGATCAGAGCCAGAAGTGAACATGTTTTTGTCACACATGGGTATTCTTCACCGAGGTGCAACGAGTTCGGACGTGGGTTGATAGTTCTCTGCATGGTGTGTAGATACGTCTGTCCGAGACATGTACTTCTCTGCTGTCAGATGTCACTTAGAGCCTGGCACGGTGGTTCACACTCATAGGGGCCACAGCAGGAAGGCAAAATAACAAGGCCCTGTCTCAAAATGAAAAACAAGAAAGGCTGGGAATGCAGCTTAGTGGTAAAACACAGCCGAGGTCAAGGCTCAGTAACACAAAACGCAAATGGTGCTCGGACCGAGCTGGAGACAGTTGGTCGCTGCCCTCCTTTTCAGCTGTGGTTCTGACTTGTGATCACAGAAACTCACAAACCTTACTAGTCAGGCAGGAGTCGGGGAGGACTCAGAAATATCAGAAACTGTGTCAGTGGCTTTTTATTTAACTTCAAGCAATACCATCATTTTTAAGCATGATTAATATTATCTGAATTAGAACTCCTCTTATTTAATACAAATATTTCATTAGGAAATTTAATGTCATATACTGCACTTGAAGACTCACAGAGTCTGGACACTAGTGCCACTAGTTGTCCGGGGGGCTGGGGACAAAGTTCTGGACCTCTGTGGTCTCTGGTGTTCTACAGGTGCCAGTGAGAGCTTGGACTTTGCTGCTTAAAACCAAAAACCCTTCAAATGTGATGCCATTCGAATGTGACATCATTTCAGAAGTGACATCACTCACAAGTGATGTCGTTTTAAAAGTCACAGCACTTCAGAAGCGACATCAGTAGGAAGGGATATCATTTGACATTAACTAAAGGATGGCCTTTTAATCACATAAGGTAAAAAGTGCTAATCCTCCTTGTGAGAAAGGAAATTATATTTTAACATCTTCTATTTGGTGGAAGGATGTAGTTTACATCTGGCTTTGTTTTATGCTGGTCTTAAATGAGTATCTGGTAGCAAAGCTCCTCTGATAGCCATTGACCCCATGACGGGCATATGCTTGGCAGTGCAGGTGCCTCTGACATTGGGGCGACTGCTGACATCACTAGAAAGCCAGGCTTTTTACTCATGATGGGAGTGGAAGCCTTGGCATTGGTGTCGGTCTCATTACATATTTGCTTACAGCCACTTTTCATCTTACTCACGTGCCCTCACTCTAGCACACAAAGATGTTATCTCTGTATGCTGAAGAGTCTGTTTGAACACGCAAAAAATCATCTGTGGCACATGTGAGGAATCTAGAGTGTAAAAAATCACATTTTTCGGGAAATAATCACCAAGCAAGAAGATCGTATGTGCCATCTAGCCTTTATTTTTAAAGTCAGGAAATCAGGTATCACTGCATTGTCATGTTACCCTCCTGTTAAGCCCCAGCGCATGCACTGCAGCAGCCTGGAGCAAGGAGTGATGCAGACGGGGACTGTGGGTTTGTAAAACCAGGGGCATCCCAAGAAGACTCAACACCGGATAGAATCTGAGAGGAGAAGCAACCATCTGGAAAGGGAATTCACCATTCACAGTCTTGTTTAAAATCTGGAGGATAGGAGTAAGATTACAACACTTTCTGGATATTTGACATTAATTCCAAAATTGTATCTGTGAAACAAAAGATAAGCAATGGGTAGCTATTAATTTGTGTTTATAGCCCATAAGCAGTTCTTAGGAACTAGTAAGACCTTATGCAACAGCGGGATTGCATGATAGATCAAAAAGATCAGTTAGTAACAATACAAGAGAAAGGAAAGTGTAATTTTTCCAGAAATCCAGGAAACAGCAGGGTTCCTATAAAATTGCTTTTAGTATGAGCCTCCTGGCAGACAAAGCAATAACTAGAAAGGATAGAAGCCACTGTCGAAGAAATCTGGCTTCTCGGGTTTTGATTCCACTTTCCACTTCCATACACATGGCTCAGTAGATTCTGCTGCTCTGTGTGCTCGTGGTTTTTTTTCCTGTTACACCTAGAGGTAGCCAGAAACATTTACACCTCTCAAAGCTTCCGTCACAGTTTCCTTTTTCACATAGACAAACTAAACCCAGGTCTAACTGAGTTTTCCACAGTTGAGTCTCAGGGCCCTGATCTTGAGAAGCAAACCTCCCAGGTGACTTGGTTCTTCCACCTGTCTGGCCTTCCTTCCTGCTCAAGCCAGCTTACAGGCAAATGAGCATTTGAAAAGCCAAAGGCGAGAGCAATGGGTAGCTATTAATTTGTGTTCACATGTCTCCTGCTGTGGGCAAGTGGTGGGAATAAAACGGAACACCAGGAAGACACCAGACATGGCACTGAACACACGGTGACCTTCCCAAGCAAGGAGGCCTCCAATCTACGCAAGCAGGTGGCGACGGTAGGCATCTTCACACCAAGACTGCCTTCCTGCTGCCCAGCTGATCCTCAACACTAGACTCAGGCAGAATGAGGGGCTCAGAGAGGGTCCTGGCTCCACATCTCCCGTGGCACACCCCAAACCAAAGCCTAACACCCTCATACCAGTGGGCATGTGTGCAAAGAAACCATACCCATCAACGCTTCCTGTTGTCACTCAATGTAGTTCAGCTCCCCGGACAACAGAGTCACAATGTTTTATGAATAGATACTAAAATATAAGCTGAAAAAGCCATATGTCAAACTATTTCCACAAAAATCTATATTTATCTTCAAAATAATAGTTCATTGTTATCAAAGCTTTTTTAATTCTCCCAATAAAAATTAGAAATAATAACCTAAACATGTTAATATTTACTACAGAGTAATATTAGGCAACTTAAAGGAATTAAGATTTTAGCCTTATTTGTAATTATTATACACATATTGGAGTATTTTATATTAATTGGATTTGCTGACTATTCTAAAACAATTTTTGCATAAACTTCCAGTGCACAAAAGAGAAAGGGAAAACAAGAATTTGTAGCATGGATTCATCTTTGTACATAGCTGTTTTGTGATCCTTCTAAATTTATTTCTTTCAAATTTAATGGATTTCATTTAGATTTATCCTTCATTGCAATTTTTTAATTACCGGTTGGTCATGCATCAAGTTTTGAAAAAATATCCGAGTGCTACTAGAGCTTTGGAATCATGCATACCCGACAGATACCCAAAGTCAGGTGAGGGTATCATCGACTTGCTAAATCCTCCCCGTCCAGAACACCCTGAGCTAAACTATTTAATTTGCAACTTTCAGATGAAAAGCTTCAAATGGTAGCTTTTCTTTTTTATTAGAAAATGATTAGATGCTCCCTGGCTTTTTGTGTGTCTTCCTTCTTTGGAATTTTTTCCATCCCATATACCTTTCCGCCCACCAGCGTGATTGCCAGGCGGCGGCACCGTGAGTAATCGCCTGTCTTCGCAGGAGCTCGCTGGGGAGGCAGAGGAGGGCTTGCTTCCTGATGTATGCACGCCTCATTTGGATTCTGCCAACAGCCTCGGGGCGATATTATTCATGCCTTGACAGAGAGCACTCACTAAAAGCTTTGGAACGGAGCCAGGTACTGGCTGGGAGATAGCAGAGCGTTGCAACTTGCTCGGAGAACAGCATCCATAATCCTAAAAGAAAAAAGGGAGAAAGATACAGAAAGGGAGACGCAGAGAAATAGAGCTCCCTTCCTTCTGCCTCCCTTTTGCTCTTACTGGTTGCTCGTAGATAGAAATTTCATTTGCACTGAAATAAAATACCCCACAAATAATTGCATCTCTTCCTCACCATGCTTGAAGGTTGAACACAATTTTCCACGTTTAATTGCAAGGCTGATTTTAATTAGCAAGGCCCTGCATGTGAAAAATGAAGATCTACTTGGGTGTGTGGAGCCCGCTGCCCCATGCGCCGGCTGCTCTAATTAACGGATGGCTGCCATGCCCGGGGCACCGCGGGATCCCCAGGAGGGATTCTGAGACCTCACTGCGCCAGCCGTCACCCAGCCGAAGCTCCATGGCATGCCCCTCTTCGCTCTTTGTCACCGGTGCCGTAAATCAGGAGTCAGAGCATCCGGTCTCCAACATTAATTCGAGAGCTTGGCACAGAGGCACACAAAGCAAAAATGTTAAGATCAAAGCAGTTATTTGGGTGACATAGACGTCACCGTGTCACCATTGCTGTGAGGCCTTCCACAGAGCAGTGTATGCAAACATGAAATCCAGGCACCATCTTTGTGGACTTCAGTGACAATTAGCCTTCACTGTCACAATAAATCCTTTATTTGAAGAAACACTGCTGGCTATGAACCTCAGAGTCATGCTCAGGTGCCACTCTCCATGGTACAGGCCCAGCCCCGGGCTTCCCCAAGTTTGGTCACTTGGTCTGGGACATAGTCAAGGACTCGAGATTTGAGGCCAGGAAACAAAATATATAATTCATTTCAGGGCATATTTTTGATGTTTGGTTAAATTATATAGACATATTTTGTGAATGATTACACATTCAAAGAAAAAGCCTCCCCCCATTTTTGTATCAGTTTCTAAAAACATTAGGTGAACATATAGGAATTAGTAATGAGGGCCAGAGATTTAGCTCAGTAGCTCCAGTGTCTACTTGCAAATGCAAGGTCCTGAATTCGATCCCTGGTAACCACACACCACAATGCCAGACATGGTGGCCCACACCTGTAATCCTAGCACTTGAGAGGAAGAGGCAGAAGGATTGCTATGAGTTAAAGGCTGGACTGGGCTATGTAGTGAGTTCAGGGCTGGCCTGAACTACAAAGAGAGACCATGTATTAAAAAAAAAAAGAGTCGGGGAGTTAGCTCAGTGGTTCCGGCGCCTGTCTCGCAAGCGCAAGGACCCGGGTTCGATTCCCCGGTAACCACATAACAATACTGGGTGTGGAGACCCACACCCAGCAGCAACCAGTACCACATACCACAGTGC
>PVIR01025199.1:0-25125 GCA_004026965.1 Petromus typicus | reverse complement strand
CAATCCTCCTGCCTCTGCCTCCCGAGTGCTGGGATTACAGGCGTGAGCCACCACGCCCGGCACTGTGGTATGTGGTACTGGTTGCTGCTGGGTGTGGGTCTCCACACCCAGTATTGTTATGTGGTTACCGGGGAATCGAACCTGGGTCCTTGCACTTGCAAGACAGGCGCCGGAACCACTGAGCTAACTCCCCGGCCCTACGTCACTATTTCTAAAACTCTTTAATGAAATTGAAAGAGAAGCAATACTCCAAAATTCATCAAGCAACATTACCTTGATTCCAAAAGCAGAAAAAGACCCAACCAAGAAAGAGAACTACAGATCAATCTCTCAAATGAACAGATTTAAAAATCCTCAATAAGATACCAGAAAACAGAATACAAAGGATCATCAAAAAGATCATACACCCTGACCAAGTTGGATTCATCCCAGGGTTGCAAGGATACATAAAGCAATAAATGTAATACACTGTATTAACAGAGTCAAGGAAAAAAATATATGGTCATCTCAATAGCTGCATAAAAAGGGTTCAAGAAAATCCATCACCCCATTCACGACTAAAACCCTAAAGACAATAGGAATAGTCTTTATCTTCACTTGATAAAAGCCACTTATAAAAAAACCAACAGCCAGAATCCCTATTAAACATTCAAAAACTGAAAACTTTCATACTAAAATCAAGAATAAGGCATCAGGAACAAGACAAGGGTGTCCTCTCTCACCACTTCTGTTCAATATAGTTCTGGAAATATTAGCCATAGCAATTAGGCAAGAGAAAGAAATAAAAGGAATAAAGATTGGAAAAGAAGAAGTTAAATTGTCATTATTTGCTGACAACGTGATACTCTATCTAGAGGATCCTAAAAACTCAGTTAAAAAACTGCTGGACCTAATCGCCAATTTTAGCCGCGTAGCTGGTTACAAGGTCAACGTTCAAAAATCAATAGCCTTCGTATACACAAACAGTAGACCCACTGAGATAGAAATTGGAGAGTCAGTCCCTTTCACAATAGCACCCCCAAAAATAAAATACCTAGGAATCAATCTAACAAAGGAGGTGAAAGACCTCTACTCTGAAAATGATAGCACTCTGAAAAAGGAGATAGAAGATGATATCAAAAAATGGAAAGACATACCTTGCTCCTGGGTAGGAAGAATAATCAATATTGTCAAAATGGCTATACTCCCAAAACTACTGTACACATTCAATGCAATCCCGATTGAAATCCCAACAGCATATTTCACAGATCTAGAGAAAAAAATTCAAACTTTCATCTGGAACCACAAAAGACCTAGAATAGCCAAAGCAATTCTAAGCAACAGGGACATGGTGGTGGGTATCACAACTCCGAACCTGAAACTATACTATAAAGCCACTGTGATAAAAACTGCGTGGTACTGGCAAAGTAACAGACCCGAGGATCAATGCAGTAGACTAGAAGATCCAGAAACTACGCCAGATACACTGAGCCACCTCATCTTTGACAAAGGAGCCAAAAATCCTCAATGGAGGACAGATAGCCTCTTTAACAAATGGTGCTGGAAAAACTGGGCTTTAACTTGCCAAAGACTAAAACTAGATCTAACTCTTTCACCGTGTACCAAGCTAAAATCAAGGTGGATAAGAGACCTAAATATTAAAACAGACACTCTAAACCTACTGCAAAACAGGTTAGGTAAAACTCTTGAAGACATTGACTTAGGGAAAGACTTCTTGAACAAAACTTCTATAGCACAGGAATTGGCTAAGGAAATCAACAAATGGGACCTCATTCTTTTAAAAAGCTTCTGCACAGCAAAGGAAACCACCAACAGTGCAAACAGGCAACCAACAATGTGGCAAAAAATCTTTACCAGCTGTTCCTCAGATAAAGGGCTACTATCTAGAATATATAAAGAGCTCAAAAAAATCAGCCCACCCAAATTTAATGACCCAATTCAGAAATGGGCATCTGAAATGAACAGATATTTTTCAGAGGAAGAAGTAAGAGCAGCTAAGAAGCATATGAAGAAATGCTCAACATCATTAGTCATTCGAGAGATGCAGATAAAAACAACATTGAGATTTCATCTCACTCCACATAGAATGGCTGCCATTTCAGAATCAGCCAACAGCAAATGTTGGCAAGGCTGCAGAGAAGAAGGAACCCTTCTCCACTGTTGGTGGGAATGTAGACTCATACAACCCCTGTGGAGATCAGTTTGGAGAATCCTCAAAAAACTAGGATTGGTGGTCCCATTTGACCCAGCCATTGCCCTGCTAGGTATATACACACAAGAATTAAAAGACTCATATCACAGTGACATATGTGCACCCATGTTTATAGCAGCCCAATTTGTGATTGCTACATCTTGGAAACAACCCAAATGTCCATCAACTGGAGACTGGATAAAAAAGCTGTGGTTCTTATAGGTACATATCGCATCTTTTCTCTGGTATGAGAAAATGAAGATGTAAATGAGTCCTAGCATTGTATGTTATATACTGTGAAATAGAAAATGCTCAATATAAAATAAGGTGAAAGGGAACAATGTTGAGATTGTAACAAAAAAGTAAGGAAACAAATTTTATGTGTATGGGGGGTGGTAGGGTGGGTAGGGCTATGAGAAAAAATGAGAATTAAATTGTGTCTTATACTGGTACAAATCCCCATTATGGAGTGCAATCATGATGTGTATATTTAATGTACCAATAAAGATTTTAAAAAAAAAGTGTGGTTCTTCTACAGAATGGAGTATTACTCTGCCATAAAAAATGATAAGTTTGAATCATTTCTACTTAAATCAACATACCGTGAGGACAACCTCATAAGTGAAATAAATAGGGCACAGATGGGTGCATATCGCATCTTTTCTCTGGTATGAGAAGATAAAGATGTAAATGAGTCCTAGAATTGTATGTTATATATTATGAAATAGAAAATGCTCAATGTAAAATAGGGTGAAGGGGGAAAATGTTGAGATTTTAACAAAAAAGTAAGGAAACAAATTTTATGTATATGGTGGTAGGGTGGGTAGGGCTATGGGAAAAAATGAGAATTAAGTTGTGTCTTATACTGGTACAAATCCCCATTATGGAGTGCAATCATGATGTGTATATTTAATGTACCAATAAAGATTAAAAAAAAAAAAGAATAAGGCAAGTATGTCCTCTATCTCCACTACTGTTCAATATACTCTGGAAACATTAACTACAGCAATTAGACCCCCAAAAAAAGGAATACAGATAGGAAAGGAAGAACTTAAACTGTCATCATTCCTCAATGACATGATACTCTACACAGAATATCCCCAAAATTCAGCCAACATACTCTGACTTAATCACCAGATTCAATACAGTAGCTCAATACAAATTCAATACTCAAAAATAAATACCCATCCTATACACAAATAATAGACTCATTGAGAGATAAATAGAGGAAACAATCTCTTTTACAATGGCATCCAAAAAATGAAAAATCTAGAAAGGAGGTGAAAGACCTCTAGTCTGCAAATTACAGCACTTTGAAAACAGAGATTGAAGAGAATACCAGAAAATGGAAAGACATTTTTTGTTCTTAGGTAGGAAGAACAAATATTGTCAAAATGGCCATACACCCAAAACTGTTATACAGATTTAATGCAATCCTCAAAATCCCAGTAGTGTATTTCAGAGAACTACAGAAAATAATCCAAAAATCCATCTGGAATCAGAAAAGAACTATAACAGCAGGAGAAATTCTAGGAAACAAAGACATGTCAGAGAGTACCACAATCCCAATCTTGAAACTATACTACAAAGATGGTGTTTAAAATAGCATGGTACTGGCAACAAAACAGACCAGAAAATCAATGGAACTGATTAGAAGATGCAGAAATGACTCCAGACATACTAAGCCACTTCATCTTTGAGAAAGAAGCCAAACATATTCAATAGTGGAAAAATAGTCTCTTTAATAAATGGTTTTGGGAAAAGTGAACTTCAACCTGTGAAAGATTATAATTAGACTTATATCTTTCACCATGCACTAAACTGAAATTGAAATGGATTAAAGATCTAAATCTTAAAACAGAAACACTAAACTTGTGGGCGTACAGATTAAGTAGAACTCTTGGAGACATCGGCATAGGAAAAGACTTTATGAAAACAATGTTCAATATCACTGGCCATTCAACAGATGTGAATGGAAACAACACTGAAATTCTATCTCACTCCACAAAGAATGGCTGCTATCAAGAAATCAATGAATAACAAAAGCTGGCAGGACTATGGAAAGAAAGGAACCCTTCTCCATGATTGGTGGTATGTAGACTGGTGTAACCACTGAGGAAATTAGCGTGAATATTCCTCAAAAAACTAGGATTAGAGGTCTCACTTGACTCTGCTATTTCTTCTCTCTGTATATTCACAAAAGAATTAAAGCATTATACCATGGTGACATATGTGCACCACTGTGTAGAGTAGCACAATTTATCATAGCTAAATCTTGGAAACATAAATGACTGGAGACTGGATAAAGATGATGATGATGATGATGATGATGATGATGATGATGATGTGTGTATGTGTGTGTGTGTTTAATGAAATGGACTATTACTCAATCATAAAGAATCATAAATTACAGACATTTATAGCTAATTGAATATACTTGAGGCCATATTCCTAAGAGAAATAAATAGAAGTGTAAATACTGTATTTTTTCCTAGTGTGAGAAACTGAAAATGTCAATGAGTTCCAGAATATGTGATATTTATTGTGAATTAGGAAGAAAATATTCAAAGGCAACAGTAACTGGGTAAAAGCAGGGGAAACAGAGAAAGAAAAATTTGATAGTGAAAAGGAAATAATGGAAACAAAACTTATATATATGGAATGAGATGGGAGGGAGGTGAAGGGGGGTAGGGAATTGGAAAAAATAAGAGTCAAGGTATATCATGTACAGTTACAAATTCTCAATGAGAAATGTGATCACAATGTATTACTAAACCAATAAACTCCTTTCATTAAACAAAAGTTATGTGATACATTAACAAAAATACACACTAAAAATAGATACACCCTTTGATCCAGCTATACTATTCCTTGCTATACTAACAAAAGAATTAAAGACAACATGCTCAGCTAATAGATGTTCAGAGAAGTGCAATCCATAATAACTAAGCTACAGTAATACCTTACATGTGTATAAATTGATGAATGGATAAAGCAAATGTAGTATTACACACAATGGAGTATTCGGCTGAACAGATTAGAATTGTATTTCCAAGAAGGTGGATGAAACTAGAACGCTATGTTCAGTGAAATAGGCAGTGTCAGAAAGTTTAGTGTCACAGTTATCTCTTAAAAAGCAATTAAAACAACATACATAAAACTAAGGGGAGGTAACAGGAAACTAGAAAATAGACGTTTAGAGTTGATAAGCAAGGGGTAAGAGGAAAGAATGAAGGAAGGAAGAGGCGAATTGTGATGAAAATAATTAAAATATGTTATTCACATGTTCTACTGCACCAAAACTGCTCTCATGATTCTGTATTATAATGATGAATGCACATGAAATGACATGTATTTTTGTACAAGAAGAGACTGGAGGAGTACCTAACTATATCTCACATGGCAGAGAAGAGCAAGAGAAGATTCTGGCAGTCACTTCTTTCTAATTTGTTAACCATTCTGACATTTTATTAACTATTTGCTGACTCAGGCATATCTAGCTCAAGCAATTACATCTTCTCTTATGAACATCTAATTTTCACTGGAGGCCTGGTGATTGACTCCTGATACACTTTTCTTCACTTCACTTGCATCCCTCAGAAGAAGCAATGAAATTTGAAGCACTGATCCACACTTCAGGGTTAATAACTAACCCTTGCTAGGACACCTCACCTAATCCTATCAATCAATATAATCACTAAGGGCAATTACTGGGTCAGGGATGAGAAAATTATGTTGTCTGAAACTATACTCAGTGCTTGGAATGCCAAGCTTTCATTTTCTCTTTCTAGATATGAATAAAGAAATGTAGCCTACTCTCCGTTATAAGCTAAGCATCTAATATGAAGCCAACAAAGAACAGAAGGCTGAAAGAACCTGGATTCTTGACCTCATTGCTAACTATTGGGTCAGCCAATTCTGACATACACCCCCAGACATGTTGGCCCAGTAAATTCACTTACTCTGGAAATCACTTGGCTTTGTATTGCTGCTATTTATATTTGAAACCATCCTAAATGTTCAATTTGTCTAAAGCTTTATAAAAATGAAGAGATATTAGGTGTATAACTCTTTTTCTGAACAACTGCTCTAATAATATTGAAAGGGAAAAAAGTGTCTTTGGCACACCTTATTTTTGAAATCAGTTAGGGTTCCTAGTACCTAAAAATCACATTTTCCTAAAGAAATACTCTTGTTTAACCTCTAGTACATATAGCAGTTGGAAGCAATCCAGCTGTGCAAGCATTGATTATGCATCTACTCCTTGGACTATATTACACTAGGAATCGAGGCATATGTATGCAAAATAGCTCTCAATAGGACCTGGTTCTGCTATGCAATGAGCTTAAAGTCCTTTGGAAAGCAAATGTAATAGAAGAAGCTTGAGTTCTGGTGTTTTATACTTAGTTTCAAAACATGCTTCACCTGATCTGTGTTAAGCACTCTATATATGCTGTCTCATTTAATCTTCACATCAGCCTTTAAGGAGATTATTTATGAATGAGGATATTAAGTTCAAAGAGGCATCTGACTTTCTCAGAGTGACTTGCCAGACATAATGGCACCTGGAAAATGAGTACTAGATGAGTCCAAAGTCATAGGTATATCTAAAGTTTAGGTGAGCTCTCAATGTATCACTAAGAGCTATTTACCATGACAATCAATTTCAATGTGATGTAGTTTTTTTTGTTGCTGTTGTCTTAGAGATATGCTCTGAAGTCAAAGGTGGTGTTTAGTTGGTCCTTCATGGAGAAATTGTTTTGCTCAAATTGGGCAAAAACCCCATCTGGTGGCAATTAGAGTAAACAGCAAGAGCATTAAACAATTTTTAACTTATTCATCCATTCAAAAAAGATGTATTACCCCTTATATATGACAAGCATTGTGCTAAACACAATGAAGAATACAAAAAACATGAAAATAATTTTCTGAATTGAAGGAACTCCTCACAATACCAGCTTCTATGTATCAGCTGTCTATTAGGCCTTTTTTATAAATTGCATGTAATCCTTAAAATGAGTTGAAATGTAAGAATTTTTGTTTTCATTCCATTGCTAACCAAGGGTTCTGAGGCTTGGAAAGGCCGTACTTAGAAATACAAAGCCAAGATCTGAAAGCAAGCCTGACCCTCACAACTTGTGTTTTTTCTCCACGTCACTTGGTCAAATATATCTGAAGACTGAACGTATTTGAGAGACATAGGAATTTTTCCTCATGGTCCTCTTTTATTCTCTATGCCTACTAAATAACCTCCATTCCCTTCAATACTGCTTCCTGAGAACGTGATGTTAGTTTACCATGGGCACTCAGAAGATTCACATCATGTATTTCATCTCTGGGACACAAGCACTACCATCCTTCCCTAGGTTGATCAAGTGACTGGGTTAAAAATGTGAAATCTGAACGTTTTTTATTTCAAGTTTCGTTGCCCATAATAGGCATTCTTTGTATATTTCTTTATTCATTTCTTTAAGACAGGGTCTCTTTGTGTAATTCAAGTTGAATTTGAACTCATTTTGAAGACCAAGCCAGCCTCAAAAGCTCAGTGATCTTCCTGCCTCAGTCTGCTGAGTGCAAAGATTACAGCACATGTCACCATGCCTGGCTTTTCTGGGGAGGAGGTCAAAACAGGTCTTCTTGTATTTATACATACATACTGTTTATAAACACACACTGTTTATCCATATATACTGTTTCATGAATTCTGTTTTGAAAATAATGCTCAAGGTTCCTAACCTAAGTGTGCAGTCCAAATATTCAAAATCCAGTGTTCTCTCTCTAGAGTAATTTTAAGTTATATGTTAGATTTTTCAATATATTTTCAAATATATGTCTAGGTTAGTTTTATTTTTTGCTAAACCAAACACGAGTGAATGCTATGGTTTTTGTACGATGAAACCTACTTTTAAAGACATTTATTCTCTTCTCATCATTCTACTCATGTTATTATTTTGAAAATTTAAAAGTTAGTACATGTGTGTAGTATACATGTAGTAATACATGTGTGTAGTATATGTTTACATTCTTTGTGGGAAGGTGGTACACGTACATAATACGTCTAAACTCCTTTTTTCTTCCCTTTTCCTTACACTCCCACCCCTCCTCCATCTCTTGATCTCTTCCCTTTTTTGTATATATATGTATACATCCTCTGCTTTTTCCCTTGGTGTCTCATAATTACTGGTCCCGGCTCCACATTTTCTCCCATAACTATTCCCAAGAGGTATCCTTAACAGTGCCACAGCTTGTCCCTCAGTTAAATTTTCATGAGAAATGTTTCTTTGTGGCATTTACTAAGAGAGAAAAAACTTTCAAAATTCTCTAAATAGAATAAAGCAATGCTTTTCTCAGAGCTTTTTAAAAGTTTTTCCCCCTAAACTATGAATCATCACATCAATAGGACACGGATAGTTTACCACATGAAAACTATTTGAGTAGACTTTTCAAAACTTTGGTATGACTACACCAGTGATTTATTCTGCCCGGCCTCAGGTAATTTCTGGGGAATACTTATTTTCAGAAAGAATAAATTATCAAAACTAAACATTTGAGACTTATTTTTTAAAGTCAACATTTATAGTAAAACACAGTAGAGATAAGGAGCTCACATGGGAAAGGCTCAGATAGTTTTTATTCCTATCCTTTATGAAGTGCTTGATCAGAAATTAGATTTTTATGTATTTCTAGCATTTTTCTGTATTTTTTTCTGTTTGAAAGCTTCAGGGAAGTGACGCTTCAATGGAATTACAAGAGAGAGGGTAAATAATAAGAAAAGAATAGAGTCACTCTGCTACACTTGGACACTGCTTTTAGAACTCTATCAAGAGAAAGTTGGGTTAGAGTAAGACTAATTGTGAAAAAAGTACATAAAGGACAAATTCCTCTCTTTAAATAAAACCTATAAAATCAAGCTTTCAACTAATCTTCTTGGCTAAGTAGTACAAAACACTGGCCAAGGACTCTAACATGCACTGTCCAATTCCCACTTTAGCTGCTTCATCTTTGCAATTGCCTTATGTTCTTTGGGTTAATAATAGTTACTACCGTATAGAATTGTGGTAAAGTTTAAATGAAAATAATGCAAATAAAGCACTTAGAAAAGTACTTATTGTCTGTAAATGTTCAGTAAACATTCTATTACTATTATTATCATTTTTTTTCTATATACAAGTCTTTAATTCAATCCAAGTGGTATAGTAGGAAATTTTCACTTTGGTTTTCCATCCAGTACCCTAAGTTTATAATTCCATATAGAATAAGGGTTTTCTTCTATAGTCAAGGACAGTAAGACAAATATTGGTTTCAGAAAAGTTAAAAACTATACATCTTTATCACTAGTCATGTGGCCTCAAAACATGCTTGTTGAGCTAATCAGCCTTCATTCCTTTAAGTTGCTAGACTCCTTAAACAAAGTTTTGATGCAGAAGGGATATATCATTAGAATATCGGCAACCTTTCTTAGGAATTACACCATAAATCCAATATTTTGAAGGGAAGAAAGCTTGGCATGAAGAAATCAGCAAGTAATAAGTTGGGATGGGTGATTTGAGGGCTACACATGGAATGCTTCCTTGGTTATCCAGATTCTGAAACATGGCCCTACAAACCAAGAACCTTTTACATTTATCCCTTTAGTATAATTTATTAAATTTCTAATTACAAAACACTGAACTAGGCAAAGGAATGATTGGAAATAAACTTTATAATCAAGTAGCACATTTGATATTTTAGAATATATAAAGCATATAGGTTCCTAAATTAATCTACTTATCCTAGGCCATTTTCTATTTAATTAGAATATTTGGGAAAATAGTGACCCTTCTGTCCTCAAAATGATCCTTAATAGCCTGGTTTCTGGTCAAGTAAGAGGAAATTGAATTCTGCCAAGCCAAGCAAGGCAGCTAGTCATGGGATAGGCCAGCCATTTATAAAATAGTTTTTTCTGCTTATAGATTGTGGAGAAGCAGGGAGAGACAGTCAGTATGAAGCTTGTCTGTCTCTAGTTCTGCCTCTTACTTCTATATACCACCATTTATTCCCCAAACAACTATTAACTAACTTTTTCCACAATTACCTTAGTAACAAATCATCCAAAACTCAGTAGCTTAAAAGAACAATCACTTATTTTCACAGGTCTATGAGTTGGCTGAGATGGAAGTGAAGCTAGATCAGTGATGCAGATATGCTTCAAGTTCCTATTTGGCTTTGCTTCCTATTACAGATGGACCAGACAGATGAAGTGGCACAGATCCACAGGTCTCTCCACTGCCCTGGAACCTGAAAGCCAGCCAAGCGTACCTCTTCACAGCAAAAGCAGAGGCATTAAGGGATAAGAAGTAGTGTGTAAAGCTTCTTAAGGTCTTGGTGTGGAATGGCTCCACTGTCATTCTTGCTTTTGGGGTCGAATGAATACAAAGCACTTAGCCCAAAGCCTGACAAGCAAGGACATGCGTGTCACCCATGACAAGGCCATAGCAAGGTATGAAAGTGAAAAAGCATGAAGAAATGGGGTCTATCATTCAGCTTATGACTCCCAACTCTCCCAGTCCTGAGCTAAAAGATATTCTCATTTGAACAATTTTGTTTTGGTTTGGTTTGGTTTTTTGAGACAAGCTCCTAGGATGGTCTCAAACTCACTGCGATCCTGCTGTTTCATCCTTCCTAATGCTCGGATTATAGACCTGTTCCACTATGCATGATTTCACTTGATGAATTTAAGTTTCTTTAGTAAAAAGACTTTTTTTTCCTTCACTTAAAAAGAAATCACCACTGAAGGTTCTATACCCTCTACAGTCTTGCCTTAGAGTCCAGAATTTCTCCTCTTTCTGTTTCCTGCCTCAGATTAGCAACTTTCTCCTCTCATTGTTCATCAAAACATATTTTTAAGTGACATTTTATTTTTAATTCTTTGAATATAAATCTATATAGTATCAAGTGCACTGGCATTTGTGGTATTTTCTCTGTGCTTCATACACACACACACACACACACACACACACACACACACACACACTCCCCATAACTATAAGTGAGAGAGGCTATCCAAATGAGGAAGCATGGGTGGTTCAGTGATAGAATTCTCACCTGCCAAAATGAGGAAAAATTAATTATAGGGAAGGACTAATCTAAATATCTCCATGGAGAATTTGAACATTGAGTATAAGTTTAAAATAAATTAGTACCTTTTAAAGGGTGTAATTGTTCCAAGTAAAAAAAAATTCCAAAGTCTAATTGCAACATCTGACTCCACTACTCATAGACAAAACTGATCTGTGAACTGGGCAATATTTTCTTTCCCAGTTATTCACCACAACCCTACATTAGTGAGTCAGAAGAAGTGCAGCTCATATAAGTTGTGCCTTTGTCTCTATCTTTGTCACTACATCTCTGTGTATCTGTATGTACAGAATGTACGTAAGTGCATATGCATATAATCAAAATCATATAATCTATGCTTAACCAACTCATGGTCATTAGTAATTAGTGAATTGGTGTGACCTCTGTTAAATTCATTGGGAACCATTTTCCATCGGAAAGCATATGCGCCTCCATATCTAAGACACTATGCTGTTGGTTGCTTTAATCTTTGTTTCTAAAACTAAATGTAAGATAACTGGGTTAAACGCTTTTGTTTCGTTGTCCTACAGTATCCTCACCACTTTTTTCCACAGTACTTACAATCCTGTATTATGATGGTTCACTTGTCTTTACTCACTTGATCATAAACTTGCAGAAGCCAACTGAACATTTGTCTTGCTCATGTTTTGATTTTTTGGTGTAGCACCTGCTATATGTTATATACCCGAGGACTCTTTTAGTAAGTGAAGTAAACATTTCCAATGTTTCACATGAAAATGTATGTGAAACAATCTGTACAGTGTGAGTTCTATATAGCTTTTATAATTATTGTAATATCCATTAAAATTATCTAGTGAGAAGAATTTATAATTAGCAAATCACAGATTTTAAATGTACCAGAACATACAATCTGCCAAATCTGTGGTTTTATGTGTCTATTTTAGCATGAATCAAGTGCATTTTTAACAATTTGACTGTGCAGTGTACAATCACATGTAAGCTAACTCCATAGATTCACACAGATAACACTGAACTCAGCATTGAAATGGTTTCACTATACAAGTTCCTCAAGATTGTAAAACATAACTGAAATTCAAGTGCAAAATAATATGAATCTTACCAGAAAAAAAATTAGCTTTTTTGTCTACATTAAAAAATAAGATTTTTCCCCTAAATGATAGGACCACAGTGATTCAATTTCTCCTGTACCAATCAGTATCAGCCTGTGAAATCCAGACCTGGCACATGGAAATTTCAGCCTTAAGTCAAATATTATTTCAAAGTTAATGACAAAATCTATTTTTGCAGTGGTCTTGTTTAAAATATTTCCCCTTAATACTCTTGAAATGCTGTAATTGAAAGCAGTTATTTGAGATGCCAGTGCATACTTCTTTAATTATGTCCTTTGCCATCTGTTTCCAATGAAAGGGCAGTATCTGTTTGCAGTTACAAATCTTATGAAAAACAGGCTTGTCCCGAAATAGATTGGAACTAAAACCAGAAAGCATTTCTTTCAGAGGCATCCTTTCAAGCCAATTAACTTTAATCATTATAGAAATGTTTATTTCCCATCTTAGTCTCTCTTCACATGTAAATTCCTTCAGGGGAAAGATCTCTTTTTGTGACTGTTTGAATAGTTCCAATCTGCATTAATCAGAAACTGCTGGCCTGTTTATGTCCCAATTGTGAATACTGGCAGCTTTCTTGGTGGAGGAGGCACACATTCCCTGCAGAGAGCAGATCCCAAAGCACAATGGATGCACACCTACTGCACAGAACATGTTGGCAGATCTCCTGGATCCCATGTTTGACCGAGTACTAGGCTGAAGACTCACCAAGGATCTAGTAGACAGAGAGCAGGACTCTAAATTAGGCTCTGTCAAAATGAAGCCCATTACCTCAAATGAACCAGGTATCTTCCCAAATCATGTCTTCATGCATCATTCTTATAAAAGCTATGAGAATGCTTGGTCGACTTTCAAGCATCAGCATCTGGAGTGGTGGCTTGTAAGTGGTGTCAAGAACAGTATTACTTTCAAACTGCCTATATTTTACAGGGTAATTTTTTATACATGAGTCACAAAAAAATAAGTTATGGCAAAGTTTTGTGACTGTGATTAAGTAACTTCTTTCTTCCAATCAAAATGTAAGTTCCTGAGGGCAGGTTTTTTTTTTTTTTTTACTGTTTTGCATACTAATGAATACCAAATGCCAAGAACAATATCTAGTAGAGATAGACTCTGAATATCTGTTGGGTGTATATATTGTTTCAGATCCTGGGTATACACAAATGTAAAATATGAACGCTTCCACTTTTGTGGAGCTTTCACTCAACATGATCTGTGTCGTAGAATTAAAAACAAAGTGGTCATAAACAAGACACATTAGCAAGAAACATCTTGAGAATAGAACAAAAGCAAGGGCTGCATCTTTTTAATCTCTGGGCCTGGATGCAAAGAGACTTGGTGCAGACTTGTGTTTAATAAATATCTGATTAATTTCACTTAGCAAGCATGTGTGTGCAGGCCACCACGGAAGAAACCTACCATTTACTAAGCTTTTAATAAGTTCCATTTGCAGTGATGGATATTTTACACACATGAACTCCTCTAATCCTAAAAACAAAGAAATAAAATTCTGTGAAGCAGATATTAAATATCTCCAATGTTCAGATGAGGAGCTGAAGCTTGTGTATGAAAAAAAAATCACTTGCTGAGACTGATCTCTTAGTAAATAGTCACATGTGCTTAGTAACTCAGTCTGTTTTAAACTTGAAATTTATATATGAACTTTATTATCTCTGATGACTGCTCCAAGTATCCTTTAGGAAGGCTTGCCTATAACACACAAACTCGGGGATTTCATGACTGTTCATTTAAAAATCTGAAACCACATTATTATCATTTGGGAAATGACAGTTTTCATCTCAATCTCCCCCTTGAAGTTGTAAGAGTATTATATTGACTAGGCCTTTAATAATAACTGTATCTTTCAAGTTGAGTTTCCTGAAGTTTGCATATCTGTGGTTTTTCAATCGCATGGACTGAGTCCCCAAACTTCTTATTCCTCACATTTCCCAAGAATCATGAAAGTAAGTGACTTTTTTTTAAGTTGACATGTTATCCTATCAGACTGGATGGACTTGGCAGGCTTTAAGTAAGGAAAACCACTCATCTATACAGGGCTCTTTTTGTCTGATGACATAAATAGAAAAGTAACAAAATCCCTTACAATACCAAAATTTAGTGCGACCTCAAACTTTCCAGAAATTAGTCAGAAATGCCCATGGGAATATCAAGGGAGAAGCAAAGACAGGCAAGCACAGAGGGAGGCGATGGAAAGTTGGGAAGGAGAACCGAGATATACTCACTGTGCAGTGACCAGTCACTGGGCACTTTAACATGTGCACCGTTAAGCGGCTTCTGAAATGATGGGCTCCAAGACTGAGCAGGACTCTGTGATCTTGAGCCTGGCATCTAGAGATTGTAACTCATGTTCTAGGTCTGAACAGACTAGTGAGTTACAAACATGCTACCAGCACTAACTCTGCCTTAGCATAATTCCAATCTATTTTTTAACTGTTCATTTATCACTTGATAATACTGCTCACCATTTCCCAGTTTTTCATCCCCAGTGTAGAAAGCACCATCCTGAATAACAAGTAAAATGTATGTATACCCAGAGAATGCCCCATTACAGACACAGACACGGACACAGACACAGACAAAGACACACACAGAGAGACACACATCAAATGAAAGCTCTCTCAATGAAAATGGATTCCATAGCAGGGCAAAAGCCAAGGAATCAAGATAAAAACACTAATATAAGCAACAACAAATAATTGTCTATACATTATGTACTGTATGCCCGGCACTATGGTAAGAAGCTTTATACTGACCTTATAAAGACCCACTGGAATAATTGATCTCATTTCTATTTTACAAATGGGAAAATAAAATTTCAGGAAGACTAAGGTTTTGGGCTACCAAACAAATGAATGTTAGAAGCAAAATTAAAACTCAGTTCCTTCTGACACCAAATTCTTTGATCTTTCTGTACCACTGCAGTTTAAGAATTGTATCAGAGAAGATGGTACAGATAATTGTGTTCCACAAAGGAAGCAGAATGAGAACATATTAAAGGAGCTAAAAACTTAATACAGAATCTGGAAATAGTCCACACCTAGAAACTTTGTCTATTTTCTGCTATATAACTATGTAATTCTGTAACCTTTTACAAGTCATGTGGCTTGTCTGGGATTTGCAATCACCCATGCTGCCAATTTAAGGAGATGAATTTAATGTTGCAAAGAATTTCAGTTGCCGGGGGGTAGGAGGAGGATTTAGATCAGTGATTTGGGCCTAGCAAGTGCAAGGTCCTGAATTCGATTCCTGATACCACACAGGAAAATGCCGGGTATGGTGGCTCATGCCTGTAACCCCAGTACTCAGGAAGCAGAGGCAGGAAGACCGCTGTGAGTTTGAGGCCAGCCTGGGTTACATACACAGTGAGTTCAGGGACAGTCTGAACTACAAAAGCGAGATGCTGTCTCAAAAAAAAAAAGAATTTCAGTGGGGAATTTCGGTGTCTAAACCCCACCCCTGCCATACCTCAGGGTTGTCTGTTGAAGGTGGTGTTCATGTAAAGTTGAATATTCAATCCAGAAACAACATGACAGTATTTCATTGTGGCTTCCTCAGTCAAGTTATATGAAGGCATCTTGGGCTTTAAAGCTATTATATATTGAACCATCTTTCCCCAACTCTAGCTAGCAAAACTTAATCTGCATAGCATATTCCAAGTTAATATAAACAACCAGCCTCATGAATAAGAATAGTCAGCCTGCTTCACCATACAAGCACAGAAGCAAATACAGTAAAACATTTTCTTCTGATTGGACCTAGGCAAAAGTGGAGGATAGGGAAGAATCAACAGAGAAAACTAATTTATCTCCTTCATAAATGACTCTAAGGTCTGTCTTTTTTTTAAATTTTTAAATCTTTATTGGTACATTACATATACACATATATTGTGAAATAGAAAATGCTCAATGTAAAATAGGAAGGGGGAAAATGTTGAGATTCTAAGGTCTGTCTTGATATCAAAAATCCATAGATGTATAAAACAGCTGCCCATCAATAACCAAGACTATCAGTTAATGAGCATAACTCAAAAAAAGCATGTGGTGAAAGGCCAGTTACCTATAACAATGACTATTTTTTTAATTGAAATCTTTATTGGTACACTACATATACACATCATGATTGTACTCCATAATGGGGATTTGTACCAGTATAAGACACAACTTAATTCTCATTTTTTTCCCATAGCTCTACCCACCCTACCACCCCCCATACACATAAAATTTGTTTCCTTTCTTTTTTGTTATAATCTCATTATTTTTCCCCCTTCACCCTATTTCACTTTGAGTATTTTCTAATTCACAATATATAACATACAATTCTAGAACTCATTTACATCTTTTTCTCATACCAGAGAAAAGATGTAATATTTACCTATCTGTGACCTATTTATTTCAACCATGACTATTATTTAAGATGATTAAACATAGTATACCAGCAGATTTTGCCTGAAATAATTAGTTAAGGAATGTGCTCCCATGGCATCATTTTTAGGTCCAGGTAGCTCTCCTGGCCCTCACATTATATACTTTCCTCTCTCCCTCTATTTTTCCTGTGCTTCTGTCCTCCAGGTAGAATGCTTGTGTTGACTTGGAACTTGCCTCTCTCGACCCTATTCCAAATACCTGGAACCCCCGAACTGCCTGTCAAACAAGGAGTCTGCAGGAACTCTATTTTGTTAATTATTTTTACTTTTGTAAGTATCATAATGCTTGTTTTACAACAAAAGTTCCTCTAATTGCTAAATTTTGTTGTGTTTATAACTGGCCTCATTACTCACAAGTTTTTTTGTATGATTTTACCAGTTTTCAACTTAATTCCTTTAAAACGCACTTTCTTGGCTATTTATGATTACTGGGTAATCTTCCATGGACTCTACAGTCCTTTATATTTCTCCTATAGGAGGTATCCGCTCTTTCCCCAGTTTCCCGAAATGGTAGTTAAATATACTTGGGTCTAACACTTGTTCTTATGGAAATTTGTAGTCATTGCTTCTTTGTTCTCCTGAATTTTTTCCCTCCTTGTTGGATCACAGTTTATACATACATATAGGAAATACATCCCTTGTGAAAAATTTTAAAAGTTTGATGTCATAATAGTTTTTAAATAACTGTACCAGCTCCACAAAAGAAATGTAAACATTCTGTACTGCAAACATATTGTAATAAAAATATGAAGAAAAAAATAAAATACTTCCAAATTTAAAAATTTTAAATGCTAGGAGACACATTCATATGTGCAAAAAATGGAACTTTACATCAATTCCTAACAAACAGAATTCCTTCTCAAGTTATAAACTTAAATCATTTCAGTAAAATTTTTAGTGCTGTGATATATCTTTACATTGTGGTAATTCTTGACCTTAGGGATAACAGTTGTCCTTATGTAAGATTATCTTTATCTTTCATCAATATTATCACCCCCATTAATAAAATATTTTGCCTATGATAATTTCACTGACTTTTCTATGCCATCAATCCAATTACCTGTATCTATTCCTTAGCTTGGTCTTTCTAATTTTATACACAAAATCTACAATGTTGTTTTGTTTATTATCTGTTTCATTATTTCTACGATTTTATTTTACATCTCATTTTTTACTCACTCATTTTTGTGTTCTAGCTTTTTAAAAGTTATTTTCTATCATGAAACCTTATAGATAATTTCTGGGCCAAAACAAGAGAGAGGCAGGAGCACAGGCATCTCTTGAATAAACTATAATTATTTTTCTATTATTTTCAAACTGTATATGAGTACGAGAGTGTCTGTGTGTCAAAGGAAATCAATTTCTAAATCATTTAAATGGCTGATAGGATCCCAGAGATCAAGATAACAGAATTTAAAACATTTCAATGACTGTACTAAACTTAGATAATTAAAAGTAATTTAGTAAAGTCATTGTGTTTTTGGAGTTTCACATATATCTCTACCTGTAAAATTACCTGTTTCTAAAGGGAAGTTGTACAGCCCATTAAAATTATTTTAATCTGGTTTTATGAGTTCCTTTCCATTGAGTTCAGGTCAGATCAATTAACTTACTTCAATTGAATTGGATGCAAGTTCTTACTCTTATCTTGGTTCACTATCCTATTAGTATGAAAAAATAAACTCCAGCCCTAGGTAATATGTTTCTGTTACAGAAGATCTAATGTTTCTACATCTCAAACTCTTTAGTGGATTTAAAAGGGAAGCAATATTTCCCAACTGCATGGGAAACATTACAAAGAATCAACAACTGGGATCTCATCTTATTGAAAAGTTTTTGCACAGCAATATAAATCATCACCAAAGCAAAAAAGACAACATAGAGAGTGGGGAAGAATTTTTTCCAGCTGTTCTTCAGACAAGTAATTAATATCTAGACTATATAAAGAAGTAAAATAATCAGACCCCATTCAAAACCAGGCATCTGTAATGAAGATGGACTTCTTGGATGAAGTAGTAGTAATGGCAAATAAATACATGAAAAAAATGTTCATCACTGATCATTTAAGAGATGCAAATTACAACAATGCTGAGATTCCATCTACCTTCTATTATATAAAAAGTAAACCAATCACAAATGCTGGGGGGCTGTGGGGAAAGAAGCCTTCTCAACTGTGGATGGGAGTATAGACTGGTGTAACCACTGTGGAACTCAGCCTGGAGATTCTTGAAAAATCTAAAACTAGAGATTCCATTTGAACCAGCTATTTCTTTTTCTTAGTATCTTCCTGAATTTTTTAAAAATCATACCACGATCATAAATGCACACTTATGTTTAGAGCAGCACAATTCATAACAGCTAAATCCGGGAAATAGCCTATGCGGCCATCAACAAGTGAACGGATAGAAAAAGTGTGGTTTTTATGTACAGTAGAGTACTACTTTGCCATAAAAAGGCTAAATTTGAGAAGTATTTAGGTAAATGAATGTACATTGAGAATATTTTAAGTGAAATAGACACGCATGTTTAAATAGCATGTTTTCTTGTGTAAGAAACACAAAGAATAAATAAGGAACAAAATGGAGAACAGATATTGTGAAGTAGAAAGAAAATATTCAAATGGGAAGAGGAACAAAGGTGGAAGGAGAAGGAAGAGAAGAAAGAGAATAGGAATAAGATAATGGAAGGAAAACAATAGAAACAGTTTTATGAACATGGATGGGAAGATGGATTGAAGGGGAAGGAGACTGGGAACAAATAATTAAAATATATTGTGTACAGATACAAATTCTCTATGGTGAATGTGATCATCGCTTATCTCAAAAGAGTATCAACAAAACTAATAAAAAATGAGTATTTTCTCTAGCCACCCTCTCACTTCCCATTTATTCACTTGGGCAGCTTTTTCCTTCCTTGACTTCCCAGATCTTTGATCTTCTGGACCTTAGGGCCCAGCAACTACCACCCTCTGTACATCTATTATTTTGACAGCTATTTCTTAGAGTCACTCATTTTTTAAAAAGTTTTTATGAGACAGGGTCTCACTTTGTAGTTCAGGCTGGTGCTGAACTCAGCCCCTAACTCAACAACCCTCCTGCCTCTGCCTCCTAAGTGCTGGGATTATAGGCATGAGCCACCACGCCCAGCACTGTTTTATGTAGTTACCAGGGATCGAACCTAGTCCCCTAAACTTGCAAGGCAAGAGTCGGAACCACTGAGCTAAATCTCTAGTCCAGATTCACTCATTTTTGACAACTCTGCAACATGAAATAAAAACTTCAGCTAAAGAGTAGGTCTAAAGATTTCAGCAGACCCTCAAACAATATCTTGGCCTCCATACAAGTGTACAATGCACTATGTTGAGCTGATGCATAGAATATCTGAGAGACCATACAGACTGCGTAACAAGGCCTCAAAATTTCACTACTGTGCATCTTTGTTCTAGATACCTTATCCTTAATTATCTGTGCCCATGACTTGACTAGACAGAGTCAGAAAGGCTAGTACAACTAGTCTTCTTTTATGTACTCTGATTCAACTCCCAAAGAATATATTAAGTGAGGTAGTCACATCATTGAGGCTACGCATCAGTTCAAAATGTCTCAAAATACTTTCTAAATAATCCAAAGCAGTAGAGACACTAAAGAGACCATGTGGCTGGTAAAGTGAAAAAAAGTTGGCATCTAAGGCATATGACTAAGTTGAACGCCAGTTTGCTGTATTTTATGCTTTGATTGACAGTATGTGTCTTCCTGTTATTTTTGGCAAGGCAGAACCCTCAAAGTTTGTCTTTAGTTATTATTATTATTATTATTATTAATTATAACTTTGGCCTTGCAGCATTTGCAAAGTTTACCAAAAAAAAAAAATTAGGCAATCTTTTTTTGCTCTGACCAAAGCATTATTCCCACTGATGCATATTCCAGGACTTTTATGAATCAAGTTAACTTTAAATTACTGACTATTCTCTTTCAGACATAACTTTCATATCTAGTTATTATTATTATTATTATTATTATATATTTGCTTCTCATTCTTGGTATGCTACATTATTTTGGAAAATTTCTGTTCCTACCCCTGAATTACATCTGTTTATATTATGCTATAATCCTAATGTGCAGTTATACTCTTAATAGTAAGAAAGTGCACTTAAGCATTGCCTTGGCTGAGGGGTATATGTGTGCACAAAGAGGAAGGGTGGACTGTTACAGAATCCAATTGAGCACTTCCTAATTTCTAAGGTGTGACTTCTTAAAATAGTTATTACCTTGGAATGTGTTTAAAACATCAAAAGATAGCTTAGTGGAGAGTCCACCAGGACAGTTCCAACTCTTAGTCATGGTGAAGACAGCAAGACATCGGGCATTAGATTTGCATTACAGAATTAAAAGCAAAACCTGTGAGATTCTAGAAGAAAATAAAGTAAAATGTCCTTCTGGTTTTGATAGAGGCTATTCATTTCCTAAATAAGGCCCAGTAAACAACCATCAAAGAGAAAAATCTTAAATAAACTGTACCAATATTAAAACCTTTGAAAGGTTAACAAAATCAAAAGGAAACTACAGATGAAAAGAGTATATCATATTGTATGTATTATGTATATCATGTCAGCAAAGAGGCAAGAGAGTTGAGAAGTATTTTATAAGGAAGAGATTGAAATGATAATTTTCACATCAAAAATCCTTTGCATCATCAGTTGTTAAGGAAAAATATATTATAATCACAATGAGACATTAACTTATATCCACTAGAATAATAACTTAAATACTGATAAGACCAAATGTTATGTGGGTATGGAAAAATTGAACTCTCATAAACTTATGAAGAAAAATCTATACCAAAACTACTTTGGAAATATTTGTCTTCTTGAAATTAAACCTACTACCTTGTAATCCAAAAGAAATAGAAATACATGCTAATTTATTCAGAGCAGAGCAGTTTTAGCCATCAGAGTTACAAAATTTTAAATGATTTAAATGTTCATAAGCCATGAGTGATTAGTGGAGCATTCAGGCACCCAAACATCACATGCAACAGCCTGAAAGCACCTCAAAACATTCTGAGAGTGAAATAAGCCAGGGACAGAGTCCTTGGTGTTTGATTTCATTTAATCATGTTTGATTTTCATTCAAGTATTCTGTATCAGTTAAAACTATGCTGAAAGTAATCAGAACAATGTTTCTCAATTGAGGTAATAGGTAGGCAGGAGGGATTTCCAGTGAAAGAACAGAAGAGTTATCTCTGAAATGATTAAATATTCTATGTCTTGGGAAAGAATGGGTGTTATGGGTGTATGATGAGTAATTAATTATAATATTTAACTTCTATCTAAAATTATGACCATCTTTATTTAATTACAAATATGTACTGAGTACCAATGCCAACCATTGCTATACCCTGGAAATACAGTAATGGGATTTTCCATAAGGATCAGTTTAGAATCACCCTAAAAGGAGCAAATCTGATGAGGCCTTAACATTAGAGCAAAGGGTAGATATATATGTCCAGCCAGAAGAAAGACTGACCACATTAAGAGAAGTCATGTAGGTTGGAATTTTGTTTATACAATGAAATTAGATAAAGTAACATCTGAAAACATTTTAATGACCAAATATCACATCCAAGAATGATCAGAAAACCATAAGATTTGTACATTTCATTTAAGGGGTGGGGAGGAACAAGCACCAGGTATCTATCTGGTAGACTGGGAACACAGCAGACACACTGTTAGTGTTGGTGTCATTATTAATGTTGTCAAAATCTACTCTCTCAACAAAACAGCTATTTTCTGCTCATTCTTTATAGTAGCAGTGTTTAATAAACTTTCTGTGATGAAGAAATCATTCTTTTTCAAACTCACATCACAGCAATCCTCCTGCCTCTGCCTCCCGAGTGCTGGGATTACAGGTGTGAGCCACTACGCCCGGCACTGTGGTATGTGGTGCTGATTGCTGCTGGGCGTAAGTCTCCACACCCAGTATTGTATGTGGTTAACCGGGGATCGAACCCAGGTCTTTGTGCTTGCAAGACAGGCGCTGGAACCACTGAGCTAAATCCCCAGCCCCCAGAAATCATTCTTTAGCTATGCTGCCGGCTGGAGAGTCACATGCTATGCTTCTTTTCTTTCATTTTTTGTCTACTAAATTTGAAAAAATCCAGTCAAAAAGACTGGTGCATACCTCTAATCCAAGAACTCTGGGAGTTACAGGAAGGAGGATCCTAAGTTTGAGCCTATTCTGGGCAATTCAGTGATTTAGCAAGATTCAGTCTCAAAATGATGAATGATAGATAAAGAGACAGACATACAGATAAAAATTGTATATAGAGAGTAGTCGTCTAACAACTATGGGAAGTGTCTGCTGATGTTAGATGCTCCTGGAACCCTGAGATCTCACACTCAACAAACATGGCAATTCTAAATCATTTATCAAGATAATTTGTTTCTTTCATTTGAAATGTAGAAGGAAAATTATCTCAACTTCAGAAATAGAAGCAAAAGATTTCCAAGACAGCCAATTTTAAAAAACAATTGGCCATGGAATCATTTCTTAGTTCTCTCTTGTAATGCTGTTTTATTTTGGCTTGTTTTTTTTTCCAATTCTTAAGAACATGCTATTTCTTTTCTCTAGTGAGAGAAGGAAATTCTCAAATATAAAGAAAAAATAAAGATCTCATTGAATTTTATGTCATTTCAGTATTCTTTTAAAATCCTGATATTGTTAGTGATTAAAAATTTAAAAATTTGGCTATTGACTAATAGATTATATAAATGCCAAAACTCTAACTGAAAAATATCAATTGGACAAGTACGTGGCAAAGTCCTGGCTGCCTAAATGATGAGGACTCAGAAACACAAACTCAAAAAGCAAAGGTCTATAAGCCATGATCTCTGAAATTTTCTGCTACATGCTTTCATGTAGCTCATGTATGAATGGTGTATGAGTGGGATAAATGTATGGCTTAAATGACATATAAGTGATAGTATGAACACAACTCACATAGTACTTATATAACTGATTTTCCTTTTCTCTCTGTAGTGGGAGCCCAGAGCAGACTGCGTCCATCCATTTTATTTGGTAGCGTGGAGCCAGTGCTTATCAGAGTACCTTACATAACATGAGATCACAATACATACTTCTTCAGCATGAAAATAAGTAAATGATTCAAATCAGAGTAAAACTTTACATTAAAATTTTAATAGGAAAGGTCGGTCAGATGTATTCAACACATATTAATTCTTCTAACATTTCTTTCCCCTTGCTTCTCCTTCCCTTCATCTCTTGGTCACTGTCCCATTTGTACAAGAACTGTCTCACTGTTCCCGGTTTTCTACCTTTGCTTTGCTTTTTGTTTTATTTATGTTTCGTGTGTAATCATTATGTACTGAAAATATGTACTAACAAAAACAAAATATTTTAGAAAGAAAATTTAGCTGCCCATTTTTCATATAATAGCTAATGAGTTGTAGAAAGACTGGAATGTAAATTATAATATTTCAACATTGAATCCATAATAATAAGTGCCTTTTCTAAAATTAAACAAACACATCTATTGTAGCTAATTTAGATTATACATTGCTTCAGAAACCAAAGATAGGGCGCATTTTCAGCCACACAGTCAATGATAAGCAGGAAGATATATCAACTCAATCTGAAGCCTAACAGCTGATAGAGGAAGATTTTTTTCTTGAATTGAGATTCCAGCTAGTGAACACAAAAAGAATAATATAATCAGTAACCACCACTTTGAATTCTAATGAAATAGTAGAGATAATAAATGAACATCAGTGGGTACTGACATAATGAATTAAAAAACTGAGGGTAAACATCATAGTAAGCTCAGACTAACGGTACTTGAATTGCTGATTTTAATATTACAAGACAGGAAAGTAAACTCTAGGAATGATTAGTGTGAGGTATTAGAACATTCACAACACTACGTGTGAACTACTGTTGCCAAAAGTCAAATGTAAGTATTGGCACAGCAAAATCTAAATTATAGGCATGTAACAAGGGGGAAAGAGTGGGAAAATATGGAAATAGCAATTTCTTTTTGTGGATCTCAGACTAATCATTATATAGTACTCGACACTGTAGAACTCAGTAACTCCAGTCACTTATTTTACCTCTTTCCTTTACTAAGCAGAAAGTTGGGATCCAGAGAGGTTTAATAATGTGCTAAAAAAAATCCCAAATAGTCCCTATATTCCAAACCCAGAAACTGCAACAGGACATTACTTGTATATTATTCCCCAAGTTGGATTTGTAGGGAAAGTCCATTCTTTC
>PVIR01025198.1:10048-25219 GCA_004026965.1 Petromus typicus | reverse complement strand
TTATAAGGTCAATGTTCAAAAATCAATAGCCTTCGTATACACAAACAGTAGACCCACTGAGATAGAAATTGGAGAGTCAGTCCCTTTCACAATAGCACCCCCAAAAATAAAATACTTAGGAATCAATCTAACAAAGGAGGTGAAAGACCTCTACTCTGAAAACTATAGCACTCTGAAAAAGGAGATAGAAGATGATATCAAAAAGTGGAAAAACATACCTTGCTCCTGGGTAGGAAGAACCATTATTGTCATAATGGCTATACTCCCCAAACTACTCTACACATTCAAAGCAATGCTGATTCAAATCCCAACAGCATATTTCACAGATCTAGAGAAAAAAATTCAAACTTTCATCTGGAACCACAAAAGACCTAAAATAGCCAAAGCAATTCTAAGCAAGAGGGACATGGTGGAGGGGTATCACAACTCCGAACCTGAAACTATACTATAAAGCCACTGTGATAAAAACTGCGTGGTACTGGCAAAGTAACAGACCTGAGGATCAATGGAGTAGACTAGAAGATCCAGAAACTACTCCAGATACACTGAGCCACCTCATCTTTGACAGAGGAGCCAAAAATACTCAATGGAGGAAAGATAGCCTCTTTAACAAATGGTGCTGGAAAAACTGGGCTTTAACTTGCCAAAGGATAAAACTAGATTTAGCTGTTTCACCATGTACCAAGCTAAAATCAAAGTGCATAAGAGACCTAAATATTAAAGCAGACACTCTAAACCTACTGCAAAACAGGTTAGGTAAAACTCTTGAAGACATTGGCTTAGGGAAAGACTTCATGAACAAAATTTCTATAGCACAGGAAATGGCTGAGGAAATCAGCAAATGGGACCTCATTCTTTTAAAAAGCTTCTGCACAGCAAAGGAAACCACCAACAGTGCAAAGAGGTAACCAACAATGTGGGAAAAAATCTTTGCCAGCTATTCCTCAGATAAAGGGCTACTATCTAGAATATATAAAGTGCTCAAAAAAATCAGCCCACCCAAATTTAATGACCCAGTTCAAAAATGGGCATCTGAAATGAACAGATATTTTTCAGAGGAAGAAGTAAGAGCAGCTAAGAAACATATGAAGAAATGCTCAACATCATTAGTCATTCGAGAGATGCAGATGAAAACAACATTAAGATTTCATCTCACTGCACATAGAATGGCTGCCATTTCAGACTTAGCCAACGGCAAATGTTGGCAAGGCTGCGGAGAAGAAGGAACGCTTCTCCACTGTTGGTGGGACTGTAGACTCGTACAACCCCTGTGGAGATCAGTTTGGAGAATCCTCAAAAAACTAAGATTGACGGTCCCATTTGACCGGGCCATTGCCCTGCTAGGTATATACACACAAGAATTCAAAGACTCATATCACAGTGACATATGTGCACCCATGTTTATAGCAGCCCACTTTGTGATTGCTACATCTTGGAAACAACCCAAATGTCCATCCACTGGAGACTGGATAAAAAAGCTGTGGTTCTTCTACAAAATGGAGTACTATTCTGCCATAAAAAATGATAAGTTTGAATCATTTCTACTTAAATGGACATACCTTGAGGACATCCTCATAAGTTAAATAAATATGGCACAGATAGGTACATATCGCATCTTTTCTCTGGTATGAGAAAATAAAGATGTAAATGAGTCCTAGCATTGTATATTATATATTGAGAAATACCTATTTTTTTACTCCAATCCCAGTCCGTAGTTAATGGACTAAGAATGTAAATATTATGCCAGAAAGAAGGGGAAGAAGGGAGGGAGAGGAAAACAGAGAGAACACAAACCTGGAGGGAGGAAGGGAGCAATACAACCCCAGGAGGCTCTTCTGGGTTACATCAAACTTGAAACACTGCTTCAGACAAAGTTCTTTCCTAATAGCATGTGTAACTATGGATTCACCACTGGATTGACACACTGATCATAGTAGCTGTATCATTCAGTGATATTCTGTGCACAGGAAAATTTGTTACCAAATTTGTACAAAAATGCAAACAAATACTAATGCTCTCCACTTTGTGAGAATACCTCTTACATTATCTCAAAAAAGATATTATAACCTACTAAACCCCATAAATTAAATATATATCATCCAACAGCTCTATGATACAATGTATTTTTGATGATGTATGTTATTTTCCCTAATGAGGTGTGACTTCTAGGCCACCAGGGATAACAACCTAGTAACTGATTTCATAGGCATGCAGTATACGAAAGACATATCTCTGCCTTAAGCCAAACAGTGTTTGAGAACCTGAGTTTTGCCAAGGTGAGGACCTGAAAAATATAGAACACACTGGACTTTCATCACTAGTGTAATAAAAATGAATTGTCAATTGTGTGAACCATTGTTGTTCAGTAAGGATCTGTGTTAAGCTTCAAGGTGAAGATGAAACCTGACATCTCATGAGAAAACAATGCTTTTGTGGGTCTAGAAAAATAAATCAAACCTAGACTAGACTAGAGTTTTGTGGTGATCCCAACTGCCAAGTGATACGAAAAGAAGCTAGTGAAAATTAGATTTTCCTGAAAATAATAAAATGAAATGAGATAGAGATACAACTCAGGGTGAACATATTTCTTGGCTTAATCCTCAACAATACCAAAAAGAAGAGAAAGCACTTCTATAAAGGAATGAAAATGATTCAATAAGTACTTATAGTGCAAAGGACAGACAATGTATCTTTTTTAAAAAATAAATCTTTCTTGGTATCTTATATATACACATTAGGTTCACACTCACCATTGAGAATTTGTACCAGGATATAACACAACCTAATTCTCAC
Source organism: Petromus typicus (assembly GCA_004026965.1). Lineage (NCBI taxonomy): Eukaryota > Metazoa > Chordata > Mammalia > Rodentia > Petromuridae > Petromus > Petromus typicus. The sequence continues at coordinate 22,426 of PVIR01025198.1, read as the reverse complement.
TTTTCCCCCATTTGCCTACCCAACCCACAACTTCCCACTCCATATATATATAAGCAGAGGATGTATCTTTGAAAGGATAATAATACTGAATTAAAGGAATAATTATCCACTTAACAGAACAAAGAGTTTCATCATCTATTACCTCTGCAAGAATTTTTCCATTTCCTGAATAGATGAGATGAAAGTAGAGTTTGTCTGTAAGACAAGAACTTACCAGTATCATTGGTGATCTCATTCCCTGGAGAAGGGATACAATGAAAACAACAGGCAGGTTTTTCTTCCAGAGCTGATTTCCTAAATCCAGGATGACAACTCTCATTGCATACAGAGCAGGGTGTCTTGGGAAGAAATATACGTGCAAGAGTTCATACAATTTTACTGCTCTTTGAGAGCCCAGAAAAAAATAATTTTATACATACATAAATTTTATATAATATATAGGCAAATGTCATAATTAGCAATATAAAATACGTAAAGGTTTACAAAATACAGTTAAATACATATGTTCCATAACATTCATAAAAAAACTAATAAATGTGAAAATATATAAAATTGAAAATGGGGATTTTTTTTAATTGCCATTTCATGAGCAAAATTTGGGGTGAAATATCTACAACAATATTTTGGTTATTTGTTGTTACTGAAGCTCATAATGACTATATCCAATGCTTCTCTGTAATTCCTGTAGCCCACTCAATTATATCATTAGATAAAGACAATTCTTGGCCACAAGGAACATGTTGGGTGAATGTTCCCTATTTGACCTTAAGTCTAAAGCCTTCTGAAAAATTCCAAAAGTTGAGAATATCATACTCTTCATCCAGTTTCTTTCTGTCATCCAAATACACTTTTTCTCCAGTAGGATTGTTAATTTGTATGTTCTTCAGAAGAAGGTGGAACTAGAAGAGACACATCATCCTCTGGTGAACAGAGCTTCATTATCAAGACACAATGAATTACACAACGATCCTAATCATCTTTAATCTTTATTTCATAATACAAATTTTATAGTGATATGTAGCAAAAGAATAACTAAAATTGTAGAGAGGACAAAATATCATACTTTTCATAAAAATTTAATGAATTTCATGAAAAAATTGTCCAATCATTTTAAATAAAGTTTTCATAAATGTTAAATAAAAATAGTATTGGGTGTTTCATTGATTTTGGTCTATCAATGTCTCCACAACATGTACTTACATAATGAAGTTGTCACTAGGAAAACATTTTGCAGCATGTAGTTAGAAATGTAGGGTGTAGCAGCATTTAAATCAATGAATTAAAATATCTTCTGTTGGCCTTTAGGAAGTTGATGGAAAATATTTAGATTTTAAAATAAATAAATGGTCTATCAAACCCTTTAGACAAAAGCAACGTACTGACTCCTATTGATTTTTTTCAGTGTCAGCGCCTTCTTGCTATGTGACCGCTTCCACTAACTCAAGATTTACCTTCCTAGTAAGGTGTATAATAAATTACGATTTTGGATAAAATATTCTAAATTTCTCTGATTAAGTACATGTGTAATAATTTAAGAGAGACCCTTGATGAGCATGCATCCCATTACAGAAAAGATGATTTACCTGCCAGGGAGCAAATATCATCAGTTCTTTATTTCCCCTCAGTGATTGTTGTGCTTGCTGAAGACGCACCTCATGCAGAGCATGGGCCACCACATACACAGCGTTGTATATATTGTGACTCCAGTCGGTCATGGCTGTGTCAAAGCAATTCACAAGCAGAGATGCCAGAGAGGCATTAGGTGTACAGTCCTTCAGTGAACATTCAGAGTCAAAGAATGAGCAGTGGAAATTATTGAACCAAAACATAGCGAGGTAAACATATTTGGAGGGATTGGCTTCTTGGACAAAATTTTTTTTTTTTTTTTTTTTTTTTTAGGTTTTTGGAGACAGGGTCTCGCTTTGTAGTTCAGGCTGGCCCTCAGCTCAGCCTCAAACCCACATCACAATCCTCCTGCCTCTGCCTCCCGAGTGCTGGGATTACAGGCGTGAGCCACCACGCCCAGCACTGTGGTCTGTGGTACTGGTTGCTGCTGGGTGTGGGTCTCCACACCCAGTATTGTTATGTGGTTACCGGGGAATCGAACCCAGGTCCTTGCGCTTGCAAGACAGGCGCCGGAACCACTGAGCTAACTCCCCGGCCCCTGGACAAAATTTTTGAAACCAGAAATTTCTTCATGATGGTTTGAAAACACAAGGGTCCCACGGAGTGAATTAAATATGATATTTTTCCCAGTCATGTCAGCATGCCATTGTGAGTTTGTGACCCAGACTTTGCCGATTACTAAATATTGCTCTATACTATAATTTATATTATTTATGTTATCAGTGTTATAATAAATGATTATCATATTGACTTGTGATGATTCCTTGGCAGTGATAATGTCTTCCTTTGGAAATGCTGCATAAGACACAAGAAGAGTTGAGACCATTTTCACAAATGCTGCACAGACTTTGTTCTTGTCCATCTCTCTGGTCACATCTGAAAGAAATCAGACCTTTCTGACCTTCCATAATGAGAAGTCCTACCCAAGTCCAGTTGAAATGAACCATCAAAGAAGCCATAGCAAAGGCCAGCAGTGTGTCCTTAGGGGCCACTTGATAGAGAGGAGGAAATTGTCAACTGTCTTTTAGCATAGGATCAAAAGAACCGAAGGTAATCTGAAAGGAAAGCAAATGGGAAGGAATATAAAGAGTTGGCTACAAGCAGAAACTCTTGCCTTTGTAACAGCTGGAAGGTATTAAGAACATACATATTCTCCAATCTTTCTAATCATCTCATTTTTCAAAACCTTTTCAGAAAACAATTGATCATACACAAAGTTTAGAAAACTTTTAGTTTATTTCTCTCACTATTTCTGCTGTATATACGGATAATGTGAACAAACCTACAATCCCTGTATATTTACATGTGGAAATTACACACTACTAAAGATGTATTTTAATGAGAATATTTTGTTTTGTTTTATTTTTTATTCAAATCTTTATTGGTACATTATATGTAAACAACATAGTCACTTTCAGCATTGAGAATTTGTATCAGTATATGTTATGACATGACCTGATTCTCATTTTTCCCATTTCCCTACTCACCCACAACTCCCCAGTCCCTATATACATAGACTTTTCTTTTTTGATTACCATCACATTATTTTTACACTCTTTACTTATCCCTACATACCTTAACCAGAATCTTTCTCCACTGTAACTAGAAACCTAATAATATCACCAACAAAGACATGGTTTCATCCTTTCCTAATTCTCCGATCCTCACCTGTGGAAACTTGTAGAGCTTCAGAAGGCTTCCTATTTTACAGCTGTTGTCCATGATGTTCACGTTAACAATGGTACAGACTTGCTCTCTCTCCCACAGGAATAATTAGGAATCTCATTCTGTCCTGTGAGCAAAATAATGAAACTCTCCAGCATCCTCCAGTGACTATAAATGAAATCATGCTACTTATATCCTAAGGATATGTTGGGTAAAAGGTGAGGATTCTGGTTGATTTCTTCGATAGCAAATACAAAGGATAAAACATTCTGTTTGCTGCTGGGCATGTGCCTGCATACAGAGAATAGAAGTCTTTATGGTAAATAGTCTATAGTTACATTTCAATGCAGTATAATAACATTTATTAATTAAATATTCTTTTTCTCCACCATATTAGTGTTGAATACAGTTTTGAGTGGTTCTGCTGTTAGTCTGCTCTGTCCTCTTTGTCCTCTATTCTCTACAATTTTTCCAAGAATTATGTGATCTTTATACATCATCTAACTTTATTTTTAATCTCTCTCTCCTTTTGAGCGATTCTGCTGCTGGATATTCTCCTTTATAATATTCCCAGATTTATGCGATCTTTATATATCCTCTAACTATTTCTCATCTCTCCCACTCCTACTATCTCTATATATCATCCCCAACTACCTTGTGACCCTTTAGACCCAAAGAGTGATGGTGCTATTTTGAAGCACCTGTATGTTGTAAATGTATTTCCAATTTAGTTCTAAATTTTGGCGTATGTTTACAGATCTAACTCATGAGGTTAAAGACATCAGAATAGTTAATTGCCAAAATTAATTGTCATTTCTTGTGCTGGGTTTAGCACTATTGATACTGATTGGATTGTGTGCATTGAGGTATTGTGATTGTTCTGTTGCTGTACATTTAATAGTGTGACAAAACTAAAATCTCTTAAGGGCCATTTCAGATCCAAGGAGGACAACCAGGAAATAGCCATCTCATAAGGATTCCAATTTTTTTTTTGAAACAGGGTCTTTCCTTGTGGTTCAGGCTGGCCCTAAGCTCAGCCTCAAACTCACAGCACAGCAATCCTCCTGCCTCTGCCTCCCAAGTGCTGGGATGACAGGCATGAGCCACCACACGTGGCACTGTGGTGTGTGGTACTGATTGCTGCTGGGCATGAGTGTCCATGCTCAGTATTGTATGTGGTTACTGGGTATCAAACCTGGGTCCTTGTGCTTGCAAGACAGGCGCTGGAACCATTGAGCTAACTCCCCGCCCAAGGATTCCAAATATTAATAAGAGACTTGCTTTAAACATTGCCTAGACAGCAGACCAGTAATTAGACAAAAAAAAAATAGAAATGAGAAAAAAATTTAGAACTCTGAAACAAAGTTCATCACCACAAGGGAATTGAAGGAAAAAGAAAATAAAGCAAACTGAAGCTCAAACACTAGTATTCTCTGAACTAGTAACAAAAGTAGACATAGGCAAATGGAAATCAGAAATAATGTCACCAGTAAAAACAAAGATAGAGTTCAAAGTGAAAGATATAATTAATAACATAAAGAGGACATAAGGAACATGATAGAATGTTACATTATGAAAGTAATACAATCTGTTAAACAACTTCATTCAAATTTCCAAGAGACAAAAAACTCAAATGAAAGTTTGTGAAATAGAATGTGAAGGCTGGATATCAGACATTGAAGACAGTATTGCAGCCAGTGAACATGAAAGGAAAAATTTAGGGAAAATAGGAAGGAACCATGAGAAATCAATCCATAGTTGTTAGATGATGCAAAGAAGAATAATATAACACTGACTGGAATTAGTGAAGAAATAGCAGACAATGCAAAAGATATTTTAAAAACAGATGTAATGGAAGAAAATTTTGCTGGAAAAGGAAAAGAAATTGACATACATATAAGTGAGGCATATAAAGCTTTAAGTGGTCATAATGTAAAAACCAATATCTAGGTACATAAGAATTAAGATTTGAGAATCTCAATAGGAAAACAAAATACTAAAAGCAGTACAAAAGAAAGAAAGAAAGAAAAAAAAGAAAGAAACAAATCACATACAAAGGAAAATCCATCAGAATCATAGCATACTTTATAATGCAAACACTAGAGTCAAGAAGAGGCTGGAATGAAATACTTAATTACTTAAACTGAGCATGCTCCATCCTACCAGATTATCCTTCAAAACTGACAGGGTAATAAGAAATTTCCATGACAAAGAATACCTAAACCATTTCACAAATACAAAACCTGCACTCCATAGTATGCTACACAATATCTTATAAAAAGGCAATGTGTGTCACAATCCCATGAGACCTAGTAAAGTGAACTCATTGAGCAAGACAAGAAACTGCAAGGAAATGGTGAAAAATAAAGAATAACAGAACCAAGAAATGGAAACAATCATGGCAGAGGTAAATCAGTACATATCAAGTATAACCATTATTATCAATTGCCTCGATGCATCAATTAAAAAACACAGACTAGAAGAGTGGATTAAAAAGCAAGATTGAACAATATATTGTATACGAAAACCACATCTAATTCAGAAATAAATCCATAGATGAAGAATGGAAAACTATTCTCCATATGACATTAACTCAGGAAAAACAGCAGGAATGACTGACTTATTTATAGACCAAGTAGATATCACACCAAAACTAAGAGAGAGAAAGAAAGTCACTATGATTTCATGTAGAGAACAGTTCAAGAAGAACTGATGGCATTCATAAGTATTTGTGCAGAAAATGCTAGTGCACTCAACTATATAAAACAAATATTAATGGTCATGAAAAGCCAAATAAGCACCAATAAATAATAGTGGGGGAACTCAGTATAAACCTCTGTTACAGATTAACTACACACAAAAAAAAATCAAATATTAAACACTAGAACTGAAAAAAACTTTTGAATAAAAGAACTTAAGAGATGACTACTGAGTATTCTATCCATCCAAAATAAGAATATACATTCTTTTAAGGACTCACAGGTTATACTCCAAAATAGATACATGTTAATTCATAGACCATGTTTAAGTAAGTGGAAAGGAAGTCATCCTCTGTATACTACAAATCGCAGTGGCTTGAAACTGGAAATTAATAGCAAAAGAAATTCCAACCACTTCACAAACACATGGAAATTGAGCAACACACTCTAGAGCAATCAATGAGTCATAGAAGAAATTAAATAGTTTTTACAATTAAATAACAATGTGAGTACAACTTACAGGAATTTATGAGACTCAGTAAAAGCACCTCTGTGAGGGAAATTCACAGCAGTGAATGCCCACACTGGGAAAGGAGAGTGAGTTTAAATAAACAACTTAATGCTGACCCTCAAATTACTAGTAAAAGAAAAACAACAGATACATAAATGTGTACACACTTATATGGACTATATAGATTAGAGCAGAAATTAGTGCAGTGGAGACGAAGAATGATACAAAACATCAACAAATCAAAGAGTTGTTTTTTACAAAGAATAAATACAACTGATAAATCATTATTCAACCTTATAAAAAAAAAGCACATGGCTCAAATCTATAAAATCGGGAATAAAAACTGAGAATTTACCATAGATCCAGCAGCATTTTAGAAGATAATAAACACCTACTTTGAGAACTTCTACTCCAATAAGTTGGAAAGATGGTTAAATTCCTAAATACATATAAACATCCAAATTTCAATGAAGATAAAAATGTTAAACACCCCAATACCAATATGGAAATTTTAAAATGTAAAAAAAAAAAAAAAAAAACCTACTGAGAAAGAAAAGCCCTGGACCTGATGACTTTACTGCTGAATTCTACAAAGCTTTCAGACTAGAAATAATACCACTACTCCTCAAACCCTTTAACAAAATAAAAAATTAAGCAATACTCCCAAATTCATTAATGGAAATAAATATTCATTGATTGCAAAAGAAGAAAAAGACCTAACAAAAAAAGAAAACTACAGGTCAATCTTCCTAATGAACACCGAAGCAAAAACCCTTAATAAGATATTAGCAAGCCTAATGTAGAGGGCCACCAAGATCATATACCCTGACAAATTTTGATTTATCCCAGGGATGCAAAGACGTATCAAAATATGTAAATCTCAAACTGATAAAAACTATTTATGAGAAACCCACATGCACAATCATATCCAACGGTAAAAAATGAACCATTTAAAGCTAAGATCAGGAGCAACACAAAGATGTGCACTTTCACACTTTTTTATTTTAAATTATCATTATTGGTACATTATGAATACACATGATAATCACATTCAATATTAAGAGTATGTACAAGAATATGATATGACTTGAGTCTCATTTTTCCCTTTCCTCCTGCCGCTTTCACAATTCTTGTTCAATATAGTGCTAAAAAACATTAGCCACAGCAATTAGCCAGAAAAAAAATAATAAAGGAAGAAAAATATGTAAATAAGAAATTAAGGCTTGGGAGGCGGCATCTGGCGCCAATGCATCTGAGCCAGGGTTGGAACTTGCTAGCCTCCAGGCCCACACCGGAAGAGTGCCTTGGGACTGGAATTAGCAACAGGCAGAGCCGGGGAGGCAGCAACCCATACCATCGCAGACAAGGAAGGCCTGAGTCTGACTTTCTCCCCGTCAACTGCAGAAGAACATCCAGTGACTTTGTATTGGTGAGTAGGTGGGTCTGTTGGAATTTCAGCCAGTACCATCGCAGCTTCACAGGGCCTACAGCCTACTGGCCTCCAGGCCAAAGGCACAAATGGACCCAGGGACCCTGTATTGGTGACTGGGCAGGCCTATTGGAACCTCAGGCAGCACGATTGTACCAGTGCAGGAGCCAGAGCCTTTCTGCCATTAAGAAGACAAGAGAAGGTGTTCTGACTGTATTGTTTGAGTGCCTCATATGGTGTGCCACAATTAGGTTTTTCTTTTTTCTTTTTATTTTTTTTAAGTGCCAATACAGACTGTAAAGAACAACCCAGGAAACACTGAAAACTATTAGGAGGAAAGAGACTTGCAACAAACAGCACCAGAAAACAGGGTTGGTACAAAGCCAAGAAAAACAGCAAAGACAAAAACTCAGAGATGAGAAAACACTCAAAGTCTCAGACACAAAGATCCTCACCTTCAGGTAACACAGGGGGAAGAGAAATACAGAAGTTGGAAGGCCAGTCTCCAGGGTCTTTGGAAATGGTAACCAAAGCAGATCTAGTAAAATGGAAATCAGAACTGATCTCTGAGATGAAAGAAGAGATATTGGACACAGTCCACACGATGATTAATAAAGCAAAAGAGGAAATCATCGAGTTGATAGAATCCAAGATAGCAAAACCAATGGAACATGTTAAACACCTACAAGCAAAAGCCCAGGAAATTAAAAAAGAAAATGAAACCGCTCAATAGAATGAATTTGGCAGAAGACCGAATTCAGACCTAGAAGACAGGATCTCAACAAATCAACTGGAAAGGCATAATCTATGGAAAAAAGCAAGCGACAGCAAAAAGTCAATCCAACAGATCCTAGATGATTCAAAGAAGAATAACACAAGATTGATCAGAGTCACTGAGGAAGCAGGAGACAATGCTAAAGACACAACAATCTATTCACAGAGATAATGGTAGAAAACTTCACAGGAAAAGGAAAAGAAGTGGACATACAAATAAATGAAGCATACAAGACACCACACGCCCATCACATGAAAAAATCTACACCAGGGAATATAATTATACAAGTCCCAGATACCAAAAAAAAAAAGAATAAAATACTGAAAGCACCAGAGAAAAGAAAACAGTTACATTCCAAGGGAAACCCATCAGAATCACAGCGAACTTCTCAACTCAAACACTCAATGCAAGAAGAGCCTGGAGGGAAGTCTTCCAAGCCTTAAAGGAAAACAACCTCCAGCCCAGACTGATGTATCCTAAAAAACTATCCTTCAAAATTGATGGGGAAATAAGATACTTTCATGACAAAGAACACCTGAAAAACTTCACAAATATGAAACCTGTGCTCCAAAATATTTTTTAAAAACGAATATTGTCAAAATGGCTATACTCCCAAAACTACTTTACAGATTCAATGCATCCCAACTGAAATCCCAACAGCGCATTTCACAGATATAGAGAAAACCCTAACTTTTATCTGGAACCACGAAAGACCTAGAATAGCCAAAGCAATTCCAAGGAACAGGGAGAAGGGGGGGGCCATTACAACTCTGAACCTGAAACTATACTATAAAGCCACTGTGGTAAAAACTCCATGCTACTGACAAAGTAACAGACTTGAGGATCTATGGAATAGATGAAAAGATCCACAAACTACTCCAGATACACTGAGCTACCTCACATTTGACAAAGGAGCCAAAAATCCACAATGGAGGAAAGATAGCCTCTTTAACAAATAGTGCTGGAAAAACTGGGCTTTAACTTGCCAAACAATAAAACTAAATTTAACTCTTTCACCTTGCACCAAGCTAAAATCAAAGTGGATAAGAGGCCTAAATATTAAAACAGACACTCAAACTTGATGCAAAACATGTTAGGTAAAACTCTTGAAGACACTGGCTTAGGGAAAGACTTCTTGAAGAAAACCTCTGTGGCACAGCAATTGGCTGAAGAAATCAACAAATGTGACCTCATTATTTTAAAACACTTCTGCACAGCAAAGAAAACCACAAACAAAGCAAAAAGGTAACCAACAATGTGAGAAAAATCTTTACCAGCTGTTCCTCAGACAAAGGGTTTCTATCTAGAATATATAAAGAGCTAAAAAAAAAAAAAAAAGCCCACCTACATTTAAAGACCCAATTAAAAAATGGGCACCAGAAATGAATAGATATTCTTCAGAGGAAGAAGTAAAAGCAGCTAAGAAGCATATGAAGAAATGCTCAACATCACTATTCATTCGAGAGATGCAGATGAAAAAAACACTGAGATTTCATCTCACTCCACATACAATGGCTGCCATTTCAGAATCAGTCAGCAGCATATGTTGGTGAGGCTGCAAAGAAGAAGGAACCTTTCTTCACTGTTGGTGGGACTGTAGACTCGCACAACCCCTGTGCAGATCAGTTTGAAGATTCCTCAAAAAGCTAGAATTAGAGGTCCCATTTGACCTGGCCATCGCCCTTTTAGGTATATACACAAAAGAATTAAAAGACTCATATCACAGTGACATATGTGTATGCATGTTTATAGCATCTCAGATTGTGATTGCTACATCTTGGACACACCCGAAGTGTCCATCAACTGGAGAGTGGATAAAATGCTGTGATTTGTCTATTGTATGGAGTATTACTCTGCCATAAAAAATGATAAGTTTGAATAATTTCTACTTAAATGGACATACCTTGAGGATATCCTCTTAAGTGAAATACATAGGTCACAGATAGGCAAATACTGCATCTTTTCTCTGGTGTGAGAATATAAAGGTGTAAATGTGTCCCAGAATTGTACGTTATATATAGTTAAATAGAAAATACTCTAAGTGAAATAGGGTGTATCGGGAAAAATAAAATTATAACAAAAATAAAGGAAATAAATGTTATGTATGTAGGGGTTGGTAGGGTGGGTAAGGGTATGGGAATATATGAGAATTAAATTGTGTCTTATACTGATACAAATCCCCATTGTGGAGTGCAATCCTGATGCGTATATGTAATGTACCAATAAGGATTTTAATTTAAAAAAATAAGAATATCAATTTTATGGAAAAAATAATAAAATTCACCATATAAATTAAGTTTATACTAGGCTTTTATGATAATCAGTCTTTTTTAAATTGAAATCTTTATTGGTACATTACATATACACATCATGATTGCATTCAACAATGAGAATTTGTACCAGTATATGACACAACTTAATTCTCATTTTTCCCATAGTCCTACCCACCCTACCACCCCTACCCTTTACATACATAAATTATGTTTTCTTTCTTTTGTTATAATATCATTATTTTTCTCCCTTCACTCCATTATTCTTTAAGTTTTTTCTCTTTCACAATATAAAACATACATTCTAGAGCTCATTTACATGTTTATTTTCTCATACCAGAGAAAAGATACGATATTCACCTATCTGTGACCTATTTATTTCACTAAAAGGATGTCCTCAAAGTTATACCTTTTAAGTATAACTGATTCTAACTTATCATTTTTTATGGCAGAGTAATACTCCATTCTGTAGAAGAACCACACCTTTTTTATCCAGTCTCCAGTTGATAGACATTTGTGTTGTTTCCAAGGTTTAGCAATTACAAACTGAGCTATCTATAAACATAGATGCATCTCTGTCACTGTGATATGGATCTTTTAATTCTTGTGTGTATATACCTAGCAAAGCAATGACTGGATCAAATGGGACGTCCAATCTTAGCTTTTTGAGGAATCGCCAAACTGATCTCCACAGGGGTTGTATGAGTCTACAGTTCCACCAACAATGAAGAAAGGTTCCTTCTTCTCCGCAGCCTTTCCAACATTTGTTGCTGGCTAATTCTGAAATGGCAACCATTCTTTGTGGAGTGAGATGAAATCTTAATGTTGTTTTCATTTGCATCTCTCGAATGACTCGTGGTGTTGAATATTTCTTCATATGCTTCTTAGCTGCTTTTATTTGTTTTTCTGAAAAGTTTTTGTTCATTTTAGATGCCCATTTTTAAATTGGGTCTTTAAATTTGGGTGGATTGATTTTTGTGAGCCCTTTATATATTCTAGATAGTAGCCCTTTGTCTGAGAGGCGGCTGATAAAGATTCTTTTCCATATTGTTGATTGCCTTTTCCCTTTGCTGGTGGTTTCTTTTGCTGTGCAGAAATCTCTCAATGGGATGAGATCCCATTTATCAATTTCTTATACCAGTTCTTGTGCTATCAGGGATTTGTTTTGAAATCTTTCCCAAAACCAATGTCTTCAAGAGTTTTATCGGGCCGGGGAGTTAGCTCAGTGGTTCCGGCGCCTGTCTCGCAAGCGCAAGGACCCGGGTTCGATTCTCCGGTAACCACATAACAATACTGGGTGTGGAGACCCACACCCAGCAGCAACCAGTACCACATACCACAGTGCCGGGCGTGGTGGCTCACGCCTGTAATCCCAGCACTCGGGAGGCAGAGGCAGGAGGATT